>JAHUZM010000266.1:0-54921 GCA_019925275.1 Mytilus edulis | reverse complement strand
ATGCTTACATGGTGATTTCAGATCTGTTCAAAGTTTTGATTTTTCAACCATATATACCACTTTGCCTCATAATCTTATTCAGAAAGAAATCACACACCTATAAATTAAATGGGCATTTAAAAAGTCAGAATGCGAAAATATATGTTTAAACTGGTTTAGGTCATATTCAAGTAACAACAAACGAAAGAACTATGCCATTTGGACCTGCTTTGATACGATAACTGCCCTTTAATTCTTTCGAGATAACCATTTTTGATTGCTATAGAGATTCCGTATATCGTCAAGTTATCGGAATTCCAATGAGGACTAACTGTGCGCCACTTATTGCGGTCCTGTTTCTTTATTGCTATGAGTAACAATTTGTGATAAAAATCAGCAAAGATCCATTAAAACAACATTTGATACAAAATTTTAATGAAATTGAGAAAGGAAATAGGGAATGTGTCAAAGCGACAACAACCCGTCTTTAGAGCAGACAACAGCCGAAGTCCACCAATGGGTCTTCAATGTAGCGAGAAATTCCCGCACCCGTAGGCGTCATTCAGCTGGCCCCTTAAAAATATATATAAATTGAGAATGGAAATGGGGAATGTGTCAAAGAGACAACAACCCGACCAAATAAAAAACAACAGCAGAGGGTCACCAACAGGTCTTCAATGTAGCGAGAAATTCCCGCACCCGGAGGCGTCCTTCAGCTGGCCCCTAAACAAATATATACTAGTCCAGTGATAATGAACGCCATACTAATTTCCAAATTGTACACAAGAAACTAAAATTAAAATAATACAAGACTAACAAAGGTCAGAGGCTCCTGACTTGGGACAGGCGCAAAAATGCGGCGGGGTTGAACATGTTTGTGAGATCTCAACCCTCCCCCTATACATCTAACCAATGTAGTAAAGTAAACGCATAATAATACGCACATTAAAATTCAGTTCAAGAGAAATCCGAGTCTGATGTCAGAAGATGTAACCAAAGAAAATAAACAAAATGACAATAATACATAAATAACAACAGACTACTAGCAGTTAACTGACATGCCAGCTCCAGACTTCAATTAAACTGACTGAAAGATTATGATTTCATCATATGAACATCAGGCACAATCCTTCCCGTTAGGGGTTTAGTATCATACCATCATAACATATATGAGAAGAACATAACCCGTGTCATGCCAACAACTGTTTTTTGAATAAATGTGTTTAGTTCCGATGCAAAGACCTTATCAGTGACTCAATATTAACGCCAAAATATGCAATCTTTAATGACTTGACAACAGTATCGTAATTATATCCCTTCTTAATAAGTCTATTCAAAGGTTTTGTAAGTTTCTGAGGTGAATACTGACACCTTTGTGCTTTATAAAGAATATTACCATAAAAAATTGGATGTGAAATACCTGAACGTATTAGAAGTCTGCATGTTGAGCTCTATTTACGAATGATGTCTTTATACCGATGATAAAATTTAGTAAATGTTTTGACTAGTTTGTGATATCGAAAACCCTGGTGTAATAATTTTTCAGTAATACATAAATTTCTCTCGTTAAAATCGAAAACATTGTTACATACACGAGCGAATCGTACAAGTTGAGATATATAAACACCGTAAGATGGTGACAAGGGAACGTCACCATCTAAAAACGGATAATTAACGATAGGAAATGAAAAATCATCCCTTTTATCATAAATTTTAGTATTCAGCTTTACATTAGTGATATAGATATCAAGATCGAGAAAAGGGCAGTGGTCATTGTTAGTATTAGCTTTATTTAAAGTAAGTTCAACAGGATAAATTTCATTAATATACATACTGAAGTCGTCATTATTGAGAGCCAAAATATCATCCAAATATCTAAAAGTATTATTAAATATGTTTATCAGATGTTGTTTCGATGGGTCTTTGCTTATTTTTGTCATAAATTGTAACTCATAACAATACAAAAACAATAAGTGGTGCACAGTTAGTCCCCATTGGAATTCCGATAATCTGACGATAAACGGAATCTCCAAAGCAAAAAATTCAAGGGCATATATAGTATCAAAGCATGTCCAATTAACATAGTTTTTTTGTTTATTGCTACTAAAAAATGACCTAAAAGAGTTTGAACATATATATTCACATTCTGATGTTTTGAATGCCCATTTAATTAGGTGTGTGAATTTTTTCTTAATGAGAATGTGAGGCAATGTGGTATACAGGGTAGAAAAATCAAAACTTTGAACAGATTCAAAATCACCAATATAAGCATGCAATTTATCAAGTACTTCCAACGAGTTCTTGACACTCCAAAAGTAATTTATTCCACTATTTTCGAAGGCCTTATTTGAACAATTTATTATCAGGTTTTTAATTGTACCAAGTGTGCTGGTAAGAAGAATAGACAATTTAGTAGTTGAACAATGGCTTGAAGACGAAATAAATCTATATTTGTAAGGGGTTTTGTGTAGCTTCGGAAGCCAATACATAGTTGGGACTTTCATTGTATTTGGCTCTGCTTGTAAAGCGGTGGCTAAAAGTTTATGTTTGTTACAGATTTCGTTTTCTGAAAATGGAGTCAGTTGGAATGTTGGCGAATTGGTGATTTCCTTTTTCAAAACCTCAATGTAAAATTTACGTCAAACAATAATAATATTATTAGCAGCTTTATCTGCCGGGACAAAAACAAATTCCTTGGCTAGTTCTTTTAGTTTATGTTTGATACGAGAAATAGGTTTATTGTGGTTATTGTTTATAGTAAAATGTTCTTTAAAATGTTGAATACGTACATCAACTATCTTCATTACTGAATTAAAAAAAGAGTCCAAAGATTTTTTGTCAGCTTTTTCCCGTTTTATCCATTTCATACAGTAAGTATGGAGTGAGTCGTGGATGATATTACGACACTCATTCCAATTAATAATTGACGGGTGACGATATTTAGGTCCTTTACTGAGGAATGATTTTAACTCTTGGTCTTGAACGATGTTAAGATCTCCTGTTATAACATGGGAAATGGGTCCATAAATATATTCGGAATTACTGCAATTACATGAAGTAGGTGTATTTTCACTGATATTAACATCTTTACACAATTGACTATAATTAAACACAAATTTCCGGGTAGATTTCTTGCAAATATAACAAATAAGAGGTAGCCCAGTATTGTCGAAATATCCAGGAATTTGTTCTTTAACAGAATGGTCGTTAAATATACCGGCAATATTTACAAAATCAAAGCCTTTATTGACATACTTAATTTTAATAAAATGTTTTTTATGATCTTCAGGGCGATCAATTTTGGGAAATAATTTAGAATAACAATATGCCATAATAATTTGAACAATTTCATACTTAGGACTGCTATATGAAATTGTGTTGCAATCCTCCAAAATTTTATTTAACTTATTAACCGGTAACGAACAGAGTTTTGTTAACAGATAATGTCTGCCGTTGTTTTTTGAAATAGAAATTAGGTCCGAAATATTGGTATGATTGGCCCGAAATTTTCTTTGATTGCGATTTGTTCTACGACCGTGAGAACGTTTTTTACGAACAGTTTTAGAAACTATATCCAAAATGTTAACGTAATTGGTTCTAGATATATTACCAATTCCCATGATATTATCATTTAGACCGAGAGGGTAAACTGTCTGTAATTTTTTAATCCAATTTAATTCAATTATTTTCCGTGATCGTACAAACTTTGAATGCGATTCACCAGGCTGCTTATTTACAACTTCTAAAGGTTGAACTGCTAAATATTTAAAAGGATGTATACTAGTACAGTAATAATGGACGTCATACTTAACTCCGAATTATACACAAGAAACTAAAATTAAAAATCATACAAGACTATAGCTAACAAAGGCTAGAGGCTCCTAACTTGGGACAGACGCAAAATTGCGGCGGGGTTAAACATGTTTATGAGATCTTAACCCTCCCACTATACGTCTAGTCAATGTAGAAAAGTAAACGCATAACAATAAACTCATCATAGATACCAGGACTTAATTTAGTATATACGCCACACGCGCTTTTCCTCTACAAAAGACTCATCAGTGACGCTCGAATCCAAAAAAGTTTTAAAAAAAAAGCCAAATAAAGTACGAAGTTGAAGAGCATTGAGGACCAAAATTCCTTAAAGTTTTGCCAAATACAGTTAAGGTAATCTATGCCTGAGGTAGAAAAACCTTATTATTTATGTATGTGCCTGTCCAAAGTCAGGAGCCTGTAATTCAGTGGTTGTCGTTTGTTTATGTGTTACATATTTGTTTTTCGTTCATTTTTTTATATAAATAAGGCCGTTAGTTTTCTCGTTTGAATTGTTTTACATTGTCTTATCGGGGCCTTTTATAGCTGACTATACGGTATGGGCTTTGCTCATTGTTGAAGGCCGTACGATGACCTATAGTTGTTAATGTCTGTGTCATTTTGGTCTTTTTTGGATAGTTGTCTTATTGGCAATCATACCACATCTTCTTTTTTATATTAGTATTTCAAAAAATTCAATATTTTGTAAACAGTAAATTTATAAATATAACAATATCAATGACAATTCATGTCAGCACAAAAAGTGCTGACTACTGGGCTTGTAATACCCTCGGGGAAATAAATCTCCACCAGCAGTGGCATCGACCCAGTGGTTGTAAATAAACTCATCATAGATACCAGGACTAAATTTAGTATATACGTAAACGCATAACAATACGCACATTAAAATTCAGTTCAAGAGAATTCCCAGTCCGATGTCAGAAGATGTAACAAAAGAAAATAAATAAAATTATAATAATACATAAATAACAACAGCTACTAGCAGTTAACTGATCACATGCCAGCACCAGACCTCAATTAAACTGATTGAAAGATTATGTCTTCATCATATGAATATCAGGCACAATCCCTCCCGTTAGGGGTTAAGTATCATACTATCATAAAATATATGAGAAGAACATAACCCGTGTCATGCCAACAACTGTTTTTTAAAAATAAATGTGTTTAGTTCCGATGCAAAGAACCTATAAGTGAATCAATATTAAAGCCAAAATATGCAATATTTAATGATCTGACAACAGTATCGTAACTATATGCCTACTTTATAAGTCTCTTTAAAGATTTTGTAAGCTTTTGAGGTGAATACTGACATTTTTGTGCTTTATAAAGAATATTTCCATAAAAGATTGGCTGTGAAATACCTGAACGTACATTGTATAACACTTTTAGATATTTGGATGACATTTTGGCTCTCAATAATGACGAATTCAGTATGAACACTAAATAGATTTATCCTGCTGAACTGACTTTAAATAAAGCTAATACTAACAATGAACACTTCCCTTTCCTGTATCTTGATATCTATATCTTTAAAGGGAAGCTTGATACCAAAATTAATGATAAAAGAGATGATTTTTTCATTTCATATTGGTAATTATTAATTTTTAGATGGTGACGATCGATCCCTTGTCACCATCTTTTGGTGTTTATATACATAAATCTCAACTTGTTCGTTTCGCTCATGTGTGTAACAACGTGTTTGATTTTAGCGCAAGAAATCTCTGTATTACTGAAAATTTATTACACAAGGGTTTTCGATATCACAAACTAGTCAAAACGTTTACTAAATTTTATCATCGGTACATGGACTGCTTCGTAAATATAAATCAACATGCAGACGTTATATACGTTCAGGCATTTCACATCAAATCTTTAATACAAAGCACAAAAATATCGGCATTCACATCAAAAGCTTACCAAACCTTTCATCAGACTTATTCAGAAGGGATATAGTTACGATACTGTTTCAGTTCATTAAAGATTGCATATTTTAGTATAAATATTGATTTACTCCTACGGTCTATGCATCTGAAATAAACACATTTATTCAAAAACCAGTTGTTGGCATGATAAGAGTTATGTTCTTCTCATAAATGTTATGATGGTATGATACTAAACCCCTAACGGAAGGGATTGTGCTTGATTTTCATATGATGAAGACATAACCTGCTAGTAGTCCTTTGTTAGTTTTTGTATCATTGTCATCGGGCTCTGACTTCATTGAAACAGGGATTACTGTGCGTATTGCTGTTTGCTTGTTTTTACTGCATTGGTCAGAGGTATAAGGGAAGGGTTAAGATCTAACAAAACATGTGCCTGTCCCAAGTCGGGAGCCTCTGTTCTTTGTTAGTCTTCTGTTGTTTTTATTTAATTTCAGTTCGTTTATATGTTTTTTAGTTAAGTATGACGTTAATTTTCACTGAACTAGTACACATTTTTATTTAGAGGCCAGCTGAGGCCATCTTCATTTTTATTTTGCTTAGTTTAAATAATTTCTGTTTGTACCTATTCTGAAATCGAACTTGGACTTCTTTTAAACTGAGTTTTACTGTACGTATTGCTGTGTGATTTTTTATTCTACATTGGCTAGAGTTATAAGGGAGGATTGAGATCTCACAAAACATGTTTAACCCCGCCGCATGTTTGCGCCTGTCCCAAGTCAGAAGCCTTTGACCATTGTTAATATTGTATGATTTTTATTTAACTTCATTTAAATGTTTTTGAGTTTAGTGTGACGTCCATTTTCACTGAACTAGTACACATCTAGGTTTAGGGGCCAGCTGAAGCCCGCCTATGGGTTTGGGCTTTTTCTCGCCGTGTTGAAGACCAATCGGTGTTCTTCGGTTGTCTACTGCTTTGGACGGGTTGTTTTCTCTTTGACAAATTCACCATTTCCAATTTCCATTTTACATATTTGTAGTTCAAGTCAAGACATTGGTAGTGTAGACGTGTCACGGTACTTGTCTATCCCAAATTGATGTATTTAGTTTTTATGTTATATTTGTTATTCTCATCGGATTTTGTCTAATGCTTAGTTCGTTTCTATGTGGTTTACATTTCAATGTTGTGTCGTCGTTCTCCTCTTATATGTAATGCATATTAATTCATTTAATTAGTGTAATCATATGAGGCTGTATCAACAGATTATGTTACACAAATGTACATTTATATACTAGTTTTCAACATATAAACTTGATTAAACATATAAATACATGTGTACATAATATAATTAATGTAGGGGAACAAACACAAAAAGGTACCTTGTGCGTAAAATAGATAAAAGACAAAACATGGTAACTAAAAACAGTGCTATATGGGCCTACTTATGTAAAATATTATGACAGTTGTTTCGCCAAAATATTATGACAGTTGTTTTCCATTCGTTAGATGTGTTTAAGCTTTTGATTTTACCATTTTATAAAGGCTTTTTCGTTTTGAATATCCCTTGAACATGTCGAAGTTCGGTACTTTTCCTATTTTACATTTTAGTCAACTCTGTATATCAATGTAAAAGATAGACCACACTTTATTTTATTAAGATTTCAAATGCTAAAGATCTCTTTCTTTGTATCCTCCTCCCCCCCCCCCCGCCAAAAAAAAGAAAGAAAGAAGCTGCCTTAGTGCTGAGCTTTGTTACCTAACTACTTACAGTTACTATTTATTGGACATAATAAATAATACATTGTGGTTTAGCAAGAATTCATTCATATGTCAGCATGCATGGTTCCAAGAATATATTGTAAATATTAAAGAAATTCTATTTAAACATATCGTAAAGGATTTTGTCTTCAACTGCGTCGAGAGTTATAAGACAGATACATAAATTACAATCTGGAGATGGTGAAATCGAAAACTGCTTGTATAAAGCTTTAAATTTTAGGAGGTGGAGGACCTATATGCTTCATATCTTGCATGTAGATGCCTGATATGACAAAATTTCAGTCTGTTATAAGTGCTTTGTGATTGACCTCGTTTCCATGGTTCAGCGTCTGTTTGAAAAATACTTATTAATTTTTGTTTGTCGTGTAAAATACTCACTTTTAATGATCAATTGGATAAACTATATTTAAATCCTTGCAAGGTTCACCGTACATGGGTCAGTGATCAAGGTTAAATTTTCATGATCAAGTCCGATCTTAGATACTATAAACAATAGTTCAACTAAATTTCGTCAATGGAATAACTGTTAAGTGTACATGTCTGACAGGCAGGTTCCGTCTAATCTTGACCTAATTTTCTTGGTTCATTGGTCAATATTTAGTTTTGGTGGTTTCTGATACTATAAACAATATGTCAGCTGTAGATATATTTGGTGTATGATATGGTATGATGACTGTCTGGGAGTTTTCATCTGACCCTGACTTTGTTCATGGTTTAGTGGACAATGTTCAGTTTTTGTGATTTGGTAGTTTATCAATTACTATAAGTAATAGGTTAACTTTATTTTATGTATGGACTGGACCCAACCTTGACCGCATTTATATGGAGGTTACGTTTATGTGATACCTGTAGTAAACCCTTCATATTACAGACTCCAACAAGATTTCAATCACAAAATGTAAAGCAAGTAAGACATTTCAGCACATGTACACTTGTTAATGAGAGGTATCTCCCACCTGACTTTACTCATGAACTGTGTAAAGATTTTTAATCAAATTTGAATTTCAGTAGATTGATTGATTGATTGATTGTTGCCTGCATAACACCAAATGAATAAAATATACAGATTGTTGTCTTTGTACAACTAAATGCTAGAATGATCAAACCTTTATTATTTTGCAATTTGTGTGTCCAGATATAGTATTTTTATTCCTCTGATCCAAAGGAAGGGTATACTATTTCATCTAGTTTTTAATTGTTCTTCTATACATCTGTCTGCCTGTCTCATTGAATTAAGTGCGTCCTTCAAGATAAATGTGTGTTTCATTTGATATTTTGTACATAATATCCTTACCCAACAGGATCTATGTACATGACATCCACAATGGTGTAAATAGTTATCAAAGGTACCAGGGTTATAATTTAGTACGCCAGACGCGCGTTTCGTCTACATAAGACTCATCAGTGACGATCATATCAAAATAGTTATAAAGCCAAAGTTGAAGAGCATTAAGGATTAAACATTCCAAAAAGTTGTGCCAAATACGGCTAAGGTAATCTATTCCTGGGATACAAAGATACATAGTTTTTCGAAAATTCAAATTTTTGTAAATAGGAAATTTATAAAAAATTACCACATAATTGATATTCAAGTCAACACCGAAGTGCTGACAACTGGGCTGGTAATACCCTCGAGGACGAAACGTCCACCAACAATGGCATCGACCAAGTGGTGAAAATAGTTATCAAAGGTACCAGGATTATGATTTAGTACGCCAGACGCGCGTGTAAAATGTTCTTTGTAGTATTATGAGTTTCTTGACAGTATATATTTCTTTCTTGTAGACAAAGATGCGCAGGTACTCACTGATAATGAGAGATGCCCAGGTTGACGATGAGGGAGATTACCAATGTATAGTGACCAATGTACACGGCAGTCTAAATTTTACATTCTATGTAACAGTCGTATCAAGTAAGTTCTTGCACAGTAAATGGTTCTATGTTCGCCATCAACTGTGATTAAGTTAATCAAATATTTACCAACCATCTTTTCATTCTGTTAAAAATAATTTATCAAATGTAGTCACATACTTACTATGTTAATGGAGTCAAAATGAGTTTAGTTTATTTATGACATAGATAGTGCCGAATGACATACATTAAAATGGCAAAAATTAACTCATACTTACGTATTTAGACCCTCATATACATATGTAATAATGACATTTTTGTTTTTTGTATACTGACTTTATCAGTAAGATTATCAAGCGAGCCCGCGAGATAAATAAAAACGAATTAAGGTCATTTCTATATTAGAGCTGCCAGGAGAAAAAAAAACCAAACTATCTGGATATACAGAGGGAATAAAAATATAAATGCACAGCTATTTACTAGATAATTTTGTTGTACAACAATTAAAGTTGCTGATGTTAATTTAATGCTGATTGTAATATTAGGATTTATTGAAGAGAATGTTTATATCTGACTTCTTTTTGATAGAAAACACGAATTATATATTTTACTTTCAAACTACAAAAAAAGAGATAAACCTACTTTGTGTAAAACACCGTATTTTCATTGTATACAATTAAAATTATAGAAATCCCCCATAAGAATCCTCTAGACTGACCGACTGATAATTTTGTGTACCATTGCATAGCTGACTTTTTTGTGAAAATTTTAAAAACAAAATATCTTGTTTAATTTACTAACCAAATGAAATCCATATTGAAAAAAATTTAAATGCAATGCGCAATTCTTAGTTGGTTTTTATTCATGTGGGTGGAATTTTGACCATATTAGGAGCAACTGACTTACAGCAAGGTCAATAATGATATAACGTCTACCGCCAGATCTGAGTTTTGAAGCATAGGTTGTGCATTATCTTTATATATTTAGAATTGCTGAAATAGAATGTTTTCTAACTGGTCAAATCCTAAATGATTTATGATTAAAGGCCAATCCTGAAGTATCCCCATGGTACATGTGTGAATTATATTGAAGCGAATGAGGTTCTAATAGGAAGATCCTTATTTATTCGTGACACATACTTAGTTGTCATGAAATAGTAGTTTTAAAATGAAATTAGCTTCATATGCCTACATGTTTCTCCTTGACAAGTTATCTTTATAACCGTGGCTCAGATTTCTAAAAACATCAATAGAACAAATTTTTATATCCAATTAATATATAAAAAAAGGATGTGGTATGATTGCCAATTTGACAACTGTCCTCACGAGATCAAAATGACACAGACATTAACAACTATAGGTCACCGTACGTCCTTCAACAATGAGCAAAGCCCATACAGCATAGTCAGCTATAAAAGGTCCCGATAAGACAATGTAAAACAATTCAAACGAGAAAACTAACGGCCTTATTTATATAAAAAAAAAATGGACGAAAAACAAATATGTAACACATAAACAAACGACAACCACTGAATTACAGGCTCCTGACTTGGGACAGGCACATACATAAATAGTGTGGCGGGTTTAAATATGTTAGCGGGATCTCAACCCTTCCACTAACCTGGGACAGTGGTATAACAGTACAACATAAGAACGAACTATAAAAATCAGTTGAAAAAGGCTTAACCCATCAGATGGACAAAAAAACAAGTGGACGTGGCCGGGTACTTATACATCCCGACACAAAAAGACCCAATGAACAGATCTGAGAGTACTCGCAGTTATCTAACAGCTAGTTCAAAGCCACTAACAACTAATAAAAAAATCATACATCTAAAACTAAACTATCAATCCGTACACATCCAACATCCAATGGATTTAGTGTAAAGACGTCATAAACAGCCAGAGAAAACATGACCCTGTGCAGTGATTTCTTATGAATTGAGGTTGAAAATTTCATTGATCTATTTTTTGGTTTAAAGTAACTATACGAACAGGATTTATTTGTTTTTACACAGTTTGGTTCAGAAGAAAAACCGCCATGGTTATAAAATGTAAATAATTACACCATTACTAACACAACTTTATATAAATATTCTTGTAATGGATAGAAAAGACATCAAATAACACCATTACAAACTTAATCCCAATTTCATATTGTATTTTTAGAAATTTACCTGTGACGTCACTTTTTGTAGCGTTGATACATTCGTGTGACATACAGTTCATTATTCATTTGTGCTGAACACCAGGTTCAACCCTCCATTTTTCTTACAAAGTCCTGTACCAAATCAGGAGTATGGCAAATGTTATCAAATAGTCCGTTTATATGTATGTTGGTGTTTGTTTTTGTGGCAGTTCATTGTTTCTGTTGTTCCGTTTTGTTTCCTCTTATAGTTGAAGTGTTTCTCTCAGCTTTGGTTTGTGACCTGGATTTGTAAAATCTATTTATGACTATTAAATAGCGGTAAACTACTATTGCCTTTCTTGACGGGAGAATGTAAAACAATATGACACAGTTTTGAAGGTCAAACTGTGTTGCACAAAAATCTTTTAAAATTTTGGGATGCTATCAATAAATAAGAAGCTAATTTTATTATAGTGTGGACATCATAATATGGCCACTAATTACACAAAAATCAATTATGTAAATTAAATAATGATGTAATTAATAAAATTATCACTTTTTGAAAGATTTTTCTTTCTTCTTTATTTTGGTTTCTCTTTTTAAAATTTTAAAGCTGGATAAAAGAAATAACACTAGTTTAAAATTGTATGATTGGAGTGAACAACATCTTTGTGTTGTGCTACTTTAAGAGATTGATTTGATAAATAAAATGTGCATCAGTAAATAATTGATGTTTGTGTTAATTGTTATTATATTCTAAATTTTCGGAAAAGATTCATTAACAAGAATGCATTCATGTGTTGATTATTAAATGTCAACTCTTTTTATGCCCCAACCGTCGCGAAGGGGGCATTAAGTTATACCCCTGTCCGTATGTACGTTCGTCCGTACGTCTGTACGTTCCGAAACTGGTTTCCGTTCTCTAACTTTAGTTTGCCTCAACCAAATGTTATGAAACTTATACAAGGCTTATTACCACGACACAAAGAGCAAGTTTGAATTTAGGGGGCGACAACTTTACCTATCTAGATTTATGCCCCTTAACAAATGAACAATTTGCTGAATTTTCCGTTTCTGTTCTCTAACGTAAGTGTGCCTCAATCAAATGTTATGAAACTTATACCAATGGGAACAAACTGTGCCCTTCTACTTGCCGACTTGTTTCTTTATTATTGTGAGGCTGACTTCATGCAGGAACTCCTTAGGAAGAAAGATAAGAAGTTAGCAATATCCTTTAACTCTACTTTCCGCTATATAGATGACGTTCTTTCACTAAACAATTCAAAATTTGGTGACTATGTGGAACGCATCTATCCCATCGAATTGGAGATAAAGGATACTACAGATACAGTTAAGTCGGCTTCATATCTTGACTTACATCTAGAAATTGACAATGAGGGTCGGTTGAAAACAAAACTTTACGACAAAAGAGATGATTTCAGCTTTCCAATTGTGAACTTTCCATTTCTAAGTAGCAACATTCCAGCAGCACCTGCATACGGGGTATATATCTCCCAATTGATACGATATTCCCGTGCTTGCATTTCCTATCATGATTTTCTTGATAGAGGGTTACTGCTCACAAGGAAGCTATTAAACCAAGAGTTCCAAATGGTAAAGTTGAAATCATCCCTTCGTAAATTTTACGGACGCCATCACGAGTTGGTTGACCGTTATGGAATAACCGTTTCACAAATGATATCGGATATGTTCCTTACGTCGTAACTACAATCCCCTTCCCTTTCATGAATGTGACCTACCGAATTAGACTATTTACCGGATTTGTAATCACATAAGCAACACGACGGGTGCCACATGGGGAGCAGGATCTGCTTACCCTTCCGGAGCACCTGAGATCACCCCTAGTTTTTGGTGGGGTTCGAGTTGTTTATTCTTTAGTTTTCTATGTTGTGTCATGTGTACTATTGTTTTTCTGTTTGTCTTTTTCATTTTTAGCCATGGCGTTGTCAGTTTGTTTTCGATTTTTGAGTTTGTCTGTCCCTTTGGTATCTTTCGTCCCTCTTTTTTTATACATAATGCTTCTTACCACAATACACAGATCAATTTGGTAGCGTCACTTTTACCGTTCTTGAGTTATGTCCCTTTGTAACGTTATATGCAAGCGGGGCATCATATGTGTCCCATGGGCACAATCCCTATTCATTTTTAATTATAGTTTAACCTTTAATGCATTGAATCCGGAGTCAAAACACTTGAGGTAGGTAGCTTGACATTCGAATTCAACAATTAAACATTATATTTCAGCGTACATTAATATATGTGATGACGCAAATGCGTATCATTATCTACAGTATTAGTGCGGTATGCTTTCTGTTTACTATTTTTTGCGCAAAACAAAACTACGTGCATGCATAAATATTATTTCACTCGCGAATGTGAATTTTCGTTTTTTTTCTGAATCTAAATTCAGGACCCGGCAGTAAGAGCTCGACATGTGACTTTAAAGCATAGTGCTCATTACTTAAGGTATTCTGGCCTGAGGCTGTTTCTTTTTTCTCTTTTATTTTTTTAGTATCTGTCCTATCATAAACTTTGACATTTTCGAAATGCTAAGGATTACCTTCTTCATGAATATATTACTTTAGATGTAAGTGGCAAATATTTGTTTTGAAATTTTGGGTCCTCAATTCCTTTCAACTTCGTACTTTGTTTGGTGTTTATAACTTTTTCTATTCTAGCGTTTCTGATGAGTCTTTTTTAGACTGAACTTGCGTCTGGCGTACAACATTTTAATCCTGATATCTTTTTATATCTTCATATCTTTTCATATAAATTGGTTCTTTTGATAGTATGTTTATATATTCATAAAACTTCTGAAAATAAGATATTCTTCAAAACCAAGTTTTCCGGTAGAATATTTGGATTGATTTTAGTAACTTTGGGAAATCCTTAAAATTCGAAATGTTTTATAAGACCAGTTTATAAGAGGTCCCAATAAAGCTTGTGTGTTACTCTCTGCAACCTTCCTATTAGTTGCATGCCACAGGGTTTCACTTTATGCTGAGGCTTTTCTACTCAGGCATAGATTACCTTAGCTGTATTTGGCAAAACGTTTAGGAACTTTGGTCCGTACTGCTCTCCAACTTCATACTTTATTTGGCCCTTTTAACGTTTTGGATTTGAGCGTCACTGATGAGTCTTTTGTAGACGAAACGCGCGTCTGGCGTATATACAAAATTTAGTCCTGGTTTCTATGATGAGTTTATTTACAACCACTGGGTCGATGCCACTGCTGGTGGAGATTTATTTCTCCGAGGGTATCACCAGCCCAGTAGTCAGCACTTTTGTGCTGACATGAATAACCATTGATATGGTTATATTTATAAATTAACTGTTTACAAAATTTGGAATTTTTGAAATTGTAAGGCTTTTCTACCTCAGACATAGATTACCTTAGCTGCATTTGGCAAAACTTTTGGGAATTTTGTTCCGTACTGTTCTTCAACTTCGTACTTTATTTGGCCCTTTTAACTTTTTGGATTCGAGCGTCACTGATGAGTCTTTTGTAGAAGAAACGAGTGTCTGGCGTATATACAAAATTTAGTCCTGGTATCTAGTATGATGAGTTTATTTACATGGAAATTGTACGTTAAATTATCTATACAACATCAACCGATTTCTTGTTAGAGGGGTCTAAATACAGCACAAACAACATTTTCCAAATGACACTTTTATATGAGCAACTATCAAACATTGCTTTCAATTGACTAGTGCAAGAATAGACCGTGTATATTTACGCCAAACATTATTCATTTTAAGCTGAACAAATAGATTTTGAAAATACCCTACAAATTTTAAAATTAATTGGTTTGATAAATGTAACAAACATCTGTTGAAGTCACTTCTGAAAAATCATTTTCGTTATGAGAACTGAAATTTGTAATTTTCATGACATTACATTATTTGATTTCACGAGGATAATATTAAAAGTCATGATAAGTTTGTCTTAAAAAGATTTCATCTTATCAACAGTTTGAATAAATTAAAACATTTGAATTTGATTGTTTTAGAAAAGAAACAAATTTCAATCTCCTTCTTAAGGACAAAATATTGAAATTGCTAACCTTAAGCATTTTTCAATTTGCCATAAAATATTGAAAAATGAAAAATGCTAAAACGTGGAGCATTTTTCAATTTGCCTTTAAAAATTGAAAAAGGAAAAATGCTCCTACGTGGAGCATTTTTCAATTTGCCTTCAAAAATCAAAAAATGAAAAATGCTCCAACGTGGAGCATTTTTCAATTTGCCTTTAAAAATTGAAAAATGAAAAATGGTCCAATGTGGAGCATTTTTCAATTTGCTTTGAAATATTGAAAAATGAAAAATGTTGAATTTTCATCCTTAATTTTTTTTTCTCAAAAATGAAAATGTTTTTTTTTTGTGTTGAGGATTTTTCAATTTGTTTAATCAAAGTTTTGTTTTTATGCTTTAAATATAATACACATATGTGTATGTGTGAATCCGTGTATACACATTTATTACCTTACCCCGAAAAGATAGAACAACAACGCACCAGCAAAATTTTGTGATGTAGCGCAGGATTATTATGCAAAAAATTATTGTTATTTCCCTTGCTTAAAACCCTTAACTTTATATTTCCTTATTTTGTTATTCACATTCAGGTTAACTACATATTCTCTTTATATCTGTTAAATCAAATGGATATTGGTTTGTTTACTTCATTGATAGAGATATTTATTTTTACTCCAAAGTCTAGTATTTGCACCGTTGCAAAACATTTGTAAACTTCTTTAAAAAGTTAATATACATTTAAGATAACATCTGAGCAATACGGACACGCATTGATCAAGGTATATATAACCCTGCTCGTAACAACACGGTTCGGCTATTGCCATTAAAGCATTTAGCATAGCGGAAAGCAATTACAATATGCCCTATAAAACCCTCAACGGCAGAATAGCTTCACCAAAGCTGAAAGCTATAATTCATCAATAAATAGTAAATGAAAAATATTGTAACATAAGATTTCGTACTTTCATGCAATTGCTACGGATTTGGTGATACCCTCGTTGACAACCTAGAACATATGTAAAGATAAAAACAACACCTAGGAAAGCTTGTTCTGTTCCCAGTCTCTCTGTATAAGGTTGATTAATATGCCATTTTCCTTCTAAATAAAGCTAATTTTGGAAGTCATTGAATTCTCCCTTTCTTAACTAGATAAAATGAATTAAATAATTTGTTCACTGGGGTTTTTTTTGGGGGGAGGGGTTTAGTATTACTTAGCTATTTTAATACCAATAGTGCTTTAACATTTGGCATCTATCGTCTCTGTTTACAACTAGAACAAGCTGTGGTTTACATCTCCGAATCTCAATCAGAATTACTAATGCTAAATGTTGGTCCCGCGAGGTTGATGTTGAATTTTACAGCGATTTTTCTGTTTTTAACTGAAATACATTATTTTGGGAAAACTTATCAGAAATGAAGCAGACATTTGAGTCAGTGCTTGGTGGAATTAGATACGACTGTCTTTAGGAGACAAGTTTTGAAAATGTAGGTGTATAATTGTTCCTGTGGTCTTTTATTTTTATAGTATGGTTTATTTGGTACATTTTGTGTCAATGTATAGTCAAAATATGTTTAATGTTGTCAAGACTGATATTGCTGATTACTTAAAGTTTGTTCATTTTGAGACAGATTTTCTTTTATTTGGAATGAATGTGCGGTGGCATTTTAGCTAAAAATTAACTTCAAATGTGAAGCTAGTTTACATTTCTCTAGATATAAGAAGATGTGGTATGAGTGCCAATGAGAGAGTTTGCCTTCTAAGTCACAATTTTTAAAATAAAAACCATTATAGGTCAAAGTACGGTCTTCAACACAGAGTCATGGTTCACATAAAACAATAAGCTATAAATTGTTTCCAAAATGACTAGTGTAAAACGATTCAAGCGGGAAAAACAACGGTATAATCTCTATACAGAACGAGAAACACTTATGAATCACATCAACTAACGACAACAAGGAACATTATAGAAGATAAAAAAAACTGTTAAACAGACTTTGGAAGAAGGGATATAGTACGATTCTGTTGTGGTTGTCAGGTTATTAAAGTTTGCATATTTTGGTTTTAATATTGTTTCACTTATAGGGTCTTTACATCGGGATTAAACATATTTTTTAAAAACCAGTTGTTGGCATAACACGAGTTATGTTCTTCTCTTAAATATTTTATAATTTGTATAATACTGAACCCCTAACGGGAGTTGCCTGATATTCCTATGATGAAGACGTAATCTTAAAATCAGTTTAATTAAGATCGGAGCTGACATGTCAGTAACTTCTAGTAGTACATTGTATGTTGTTATTTATGTGTTATTATCATTTTGTTTATTTTCTTTTGTTACCTCTTCTGACATCGGACTCGGACTTCTTTTGAACAGAATTTAACTGGGTGTATGGTTATGCGTTTACTTTTCTACATTGGTCAGAGGTATCAGGGGAGGGTTGAAATCTCATAAACATGTTTTACCCCACTTTTTTGCGCCTGTTCCAAGTCAGAAGCCTCTGGCCTCTGTTAGTCTTGTATTATTTTTAAATTAGGTTTTTAGTTTTTAATTTGTTTAGTATGGCGTCTATTATCACTGAACTAGTACATGTATATATATATTTGTTTAGGGGCAAACTGAAGGACGCCTCTGGGTGCGGCAGTTTCTCGCTGCATTAAAGACCTATTGGTGACCTTCTGCTGTTGTCTGTTCTATATATATGGTCGGGTTATTATCTCTTTGACACATTCCCCATTTCCATTCTTAATTGGATTGTCTATTTAAAAAAATAGAAGATACAAAATTATTATATCTGAAGCTGTCAGGGAGAATCATAAAACCCTTGACATAAAATTATCCATATTTGAGTCAGAGATGGGAGATCTTCCTATGATGCCCGCCCGTCCTCCCCCTAAAAAAAGTAAACAACACTAAAATCTTATTCTGACATTACAGATGGGATATCATTTCATTCACGTGAATAAGGTTGGAGTGACTCGGTGTGCGCCTTTTCCTAAATTCATCTTTTTTGTTTGTTCTCCAGATCCCTCCTTTGGTGTCCCCTTGATTTCATTACCCACATTTTAATAATCCTATATCCGACCATCCCTTTTTGTAACCTCAATAGCACCCCCTCTCTATATCCCACTTCTGGGACTACTTGCAAAATTCATTTTGATCAAGATGGATTGTATGCTCAGAATTATCAGCCTGATATGGATCAGGATAAAAGTTTCGTGATCCCTGTTCTGTTTACATAACGAATATAAAAGGGGAGCGGACGAGCTACAAAAAATATAATAGTATCAACAAAGAGGCAATTTCGATAAATGTTCAAATTATTTAAAATTTCTCAAATTACGAAAAGAGTGCACACGCTGAAATGTCTCGTCTTTTTTACTAATCATTGATATTATGTTGATCCAAAATCCTGAACTTAAACACATGAAATCCAGAGGTCCTGAATGGAAAAAAAATCCCGGGTCCCGAAAGGGTTAATCCCGAAATCACAAGCTTAAAAACACCCGATCCTGACGTCCTGAAAAAGGTCCTGCCCACCCTCTATGTTGATAGTCCTAAATATAAAGCTTTACTACAACTATCACACAAACTTAACATGGTCAAAGAAAATTAGGACAAGGTCATATAAACAAAACAAGAAATACATGTACACCTTACAATAAATCACTAAGTATAAATGACCCATGCTAATAGTTTCTAAGAAACAGACTTAACCGAGAAAACTAAACACATGAACCACGAAACTAAGGTCAATGATCTGAACCATGGCAGGCAGAAGTGTACAACTTACAATTCCATACAGCAAGTAAAGTAAACCTATTTCTTATAGTTTAAGAAAATCAGAACAAAACTAAAAAAACTGAATACTGTGCAATGAACAGTGAAAATGAGGTCAAGGCCAAATAAAACCTGCCAGACTGACATGCACATCATTAAATATTTCCATACACCAAACAAAGATTACATATTGCATATAGTGTTAGAAAAAAAGACCAAATATCAAAAACTTAACGTTGGTCAAGGTTAGATAAGCACAACCATGCTTGACACATCTATATCATTTCCTCTATTGTTCAATAAAATATCGTCATTTGATCTCGATGGATCAGCATCGCGTTGTGACTCAGGTTGGATTGGTTGATCTGACATGCATATATGTCTACTGGATCAGAATTCGTATCAGAGGCTCCTCTGATTCTACCTATATCTCTACCATCACGCCCACTAGTTCTGGTATATTTTGGTGGTATGCCTGTGTTGTTTGCGAGAATTCTACGTATTTTAAATGACAATTAGAAGAATTAAAGGGAACAGTATTTATAAACAGTATGTATATGCAATATGATGTTGATGATAATGACGAGAGCGTAGTCAGATTACGTTTTGAAAGTGGAAAGGACTTAGACCGGTCGATGTAAGAGCGGTCTATAATCGCAGAAAAAGTGTGTTAAGATCGTGTTGCAATCGAATAAATCGTGCATGTATTGTCGTTATGAAAACGTGATTAGCGTAATAAATCGTGATTATCGTATTGAAGACTCAGAATAGGCGTGATGAAAACGTGACCCGTAGCGGGATCGTAGTAGCATCGTGAAAACAATGAAAATCCAAACTTTCATCCTGCCCGTATCGGGACCTCACCTTTTAGATCGCGGTGAGCGTGGTGCAATAGTGGTCTAGTGTGACTTGGGCATAACACATGCTCCTTGTTTCTCTACCTTTCCTACTGATCAAAATGAGCAACTGGTTCTTGTCTTGAATTGTTGATACCGTACGTTTCCTGCTTTCATCGTGTCAGAATACATTTTTTAATAATCGTGAAATATATATCACTTATTGTTCAGTAATTTCAACTGTTGTTATTATTGTTATTGGTCGTAACGTAATCATTAATGCCCGCGTCACACTGTCCCGATTTTTATATACGATGGACACCCGAATGCTAAAATTGTAAGTTCGTACGAAGTTGGTCCCGATCTCGTTAAAATACCAAAAAGTGACCGAAGCAAGTACGATGAATAACGAAGTCTATACGATGGTGCCGAAATTGTATACGATAGCAAAAGATTGACATACGAAGGTTAACCGAAGACGGGTATTCAAGCTTCATATCTCAGCCGTAGCCTACACGATGGATCACGAAGGCTACACGATGGATTACGAAGGCAACACGATGGATAACGATGATGGCGCGATGGCCATACGATGTCTAAAAAATACGAACAGAATTTCGACAACATATCGTTTCTGTACAAGTCTGCCATGCATGGCGGGTAATCGATCTTTTTGTCTAATTCTTATAAAACTTAGTTTATTATCCCTCGCCTACTACATGTAAGTTGCGTGTAGATAAAATTATTATGGACACTCTAGAACCAAAATGCTCAAAACTTGGTAGTGTGTTACTCGTTAAGAATATCTTAAGCGCTATTGACTTTAAAGTTCAAAGGTCAAGGTCACAGTGGCAGTTGTAATACAAGGCAATATCACCCTTGTGGACACTCTAAAACCAATATGCTTCAAAAGATTTTAACCACATTTGGTATATTGTTCCTCCTTATAATGATCTGACATTTTTTACGTTCAAGGCCAAAGGTCAAGGTCATGCAGATGGACTTGTTTTTTCTCCTTGAAATAGCATAATACACAGGAAATTGGTTGCTCATTTTTTTACTTGCTGGTTCTAAAGACAATATTAAAGGTATTTCCAGTTACTAAATGTTTTGGTTGATTTCTAAAAAAATAGTTTATGTATCAAATATGCATATTCAATTTACCATTTTCTGCATGTGTCATATACAAATATAGTGTCCATATTTGTCCCCAATATGTTACATACGAGGGGATACCACGTTCGGCATTGCATGCCTTGTTTGAACTGTAAAATGTGTGCACTAGCATGCGCGTAGCTACGTTTACGTCAAAACGCCCGGGCGTACACTTGAATTTTGAAGATAAAACAAATAATCGACATAGAATAAGAAAAACTTGTCAAAAGCACATCAGCCTTATGATTCTTTTTTCAAAGGATTGTAATTTTGAATAAAAAGGGACTAAATTTACTCAAATAGATCAATAAATATATGTGTTCGAATCTTTTGTAAAAGTCTGAATCTACTATTCTACGTAGTTTTCTTATATTTAAAGCAATTCACTATCTGCTCAGATTCGATATGCTGTTTGTATTTTTGTCGAGCCTGTGATTTATGTCCCAAAAGCGAGACAAAGCGGCGTCAATATTTAGGTTCCGAATGTGGATAAAGTCTTTTGAATGACTCTTCGTGAAATTTTACGAAAGTTGGACAGAAACGGTTTATGATCAAAAGAGTGTTCAGAGCAATATAATAATGCAATTATATCTTTAATTTCCCCGCATTTTAAGGACAAAATGTATTTCTTTCTGCAATCAATAAGTGGTCGCAGTTTGAGCTTACATTTTGTTATTTCTCAATTACATTAACTACTTGTCTAACTAACCTTCGCCGAATTTTATGAAAATGCCGAAGAAGCTTTTTCTATGACTAATGTCTAAAGCTAACATTTTGAAAGCCTTTGTTTTCGTTCATTTTTCTGTTCTTTTCTGATAGACAGATAGTCGGACTCTTCTTTACGCAATTAATTGTTTACATGCTCAATTTATAAACCTTCATAGATTGTCGTGAAATATTCCAGATCAAGAAAAAAATATCAAAAGAAAATTTTAGATTTTTTTTTAAATCCGTTTAAAGGAATGATAAATTGATTCACTTTTTGTGGGAAGAAATCCTAGGTGTTCCAGAATTTTTTTATATTGCACCTCTTAGAAATATTTTTTTTTTCGTGTTCATTTAAAGGTGCTTTTGTCGATTGTATGCTCACTCACGGCACCCTTTAAACTTATTTAAAAGTAATATTGGTTTGGACGTTTTCTCTAAAACCAATGGCTAGCTTCCAGTTTAACGCGATGAATAAGTTAACATATTACAAAATTTAACTAAAACAAATAAACCATTTAGATTCAAAAGTATGTTGTTATCAATGATTTTTTACTAACAGGAATCATTACAGTATCTCATTCTCGATAGCTTTCGGGGGCTTCGTCCCTTTTGAACCCACTACCAGCAGGTGCTTTAACATTGAGCGGTTGGCACCCCTCATATCCCTCGACAAGGTTCGGGCGTACACGTAAAAATGACCCAGCTACGCCACTGACAACAACACGAAAAGACAAAAACGTTAGTTATGATAAGAGCGATATGTTCAGGCCTTTTCCATCTGGATTGTTTCATATCATTACATGCTGGGGTTCTTTAAATAAACGCGCCTCGTACACCAACACTGCAGGTACACGTATATAGGGAAACCAACTTTTTATTCATTATTCTGATTTTTTATGTATCGTCTGAGTTGTTGTCACACGAATGTTTACTCCATAACCATTTTGTTTTCTATATGTCATATTTTGCCTCCTTTGTTGCTTTCCCCACATCCTTCCTTTTGTCTATATTATTGTGATATTCTCCTGGCTGGAAAGAGCTCTTTTTGAATAAAAGGGATTAACGAACCCATTACCTTACCTTTAAGATAGATCAGTAAACATGGGCATAATTATGGTGATTATTCAGACTAGACTGTTGTGAATAGAAGAAATTGAATATGTTCCGACATTGTCTAATATAAATTAAAAACTCTAAATTCTTTGTCACCTTTAATTATGTTACTTGATATAAAAAATTGACAAAAAATAATATTTTACTTGTAAAAGTAAATCCTGAGCCTGTAATAGCTGCTCTTTTTGTTCCATTTGAATTAATAGAAACAACGCTGTCGCCTTTCTTGTTCTCATAGAATCATATGATATGAGCTCTATGTTTTGTGAACGTCTTTCTTAACTGTCGTATTGGACTGACCAGTGCATATCGCGCATGGCACTTTAAATGTATTTTAGCGCGAAAATTAACTTACATTTAGCTGGATTTATTGCCATCGTAGTTCCATCTTGTCGCCTTCGTACTTTTATTCGATGGCAACACGACGGGATTACGAGGTCTTCACGAAGTCGTGTTGCCATCGTAAGACCTTCGGGTATCTTCGTGATTTATTCGTGTAGACATCGTAATGTCAAAACTGCCCGATGGAAACGATTGAAACACGAATGCAATACGATGTGCAAAGATGCATTCCCGGTGACATTACGATATTGAGGATGGTGATACGAACTCAATACGAACCCTCAACATCGGGCGCACCTTCGGGGATTTTTTAACATGTTAAAAAATTTAGAACCCTTCCCGAAGTTGTCCCCGAAGGTTAGAAAAAGTGGCCGATGGTTAAAGATGGTTAAAGATGGCACTACGAATAGCCCGATCTGGATACGATCAGCCCCGATTTTGAAAATTTCCATTATCGTGTTGCCATCGGCGTAAAAATCGGGACAGTGTGACACGGGCATAATGCCCGTGTCACACTGTCCCGATTTTTACGCCGATGGCAACACGATAATGGAAATTTTCAAAATCGGGGCTGATCGTATCCAGATCGGGCTATTCGTAGTGCCATCTTTAACCATCTTTAACCATCGGCCACTTTTTCTAACCTTCGGGGACAACTTCGGGAAGGGTTCTAAATTTTTTAACATGTTAAAAAATCCCCGAAGGTGCGCCCGATGTTGAGGGTTCGTATTGAGTTCGTATCACCATCCTCAATATCGTAATGTCACCGGGAATGCATCTTTGCACATCGTATTGCATTCGTGTTTCAATCGTTTCCATCGGGCAGTTTTGACATTACGATGTCTACACGAATAAATCACGAAGATACCCGAAGGTCTTACGATGGCAACACGACTTCGTGAAGACCTCGTAATCCCGTCGTGTTGCCATCGAATAAAAGTACGAAGGCGACAAGATGGAACTACGATGGCAATAAATCCAGCTAAATGTAAGTTAATTTTCGCGCTAAAATACATTTAAAGTGCCATGCGCGATATGCACTGGTCAGTCCAATACGACAGTTAAGAAAGACGTTCACAAAACATAGAGCTCATATCATATGATTCTATGAGAACAAGAAAGGCGACAGCGTTGTTTCTATTAATTCAAATGGAACAAAAAGAGCAGCTATTACAGGCTCAGGATTTACTTTTACAAGTAAAATATTATTTTTTGTCAATTTTTTATATCAAGTAACATAATTAAAGGTGACAAAGAATTTAGAGTTTTTAATTTATATTAGACAATGTCGGAACATATTCAATTTCTTCTATTCACAACAGTCTAGTCTGAATAATCACCCATAATTATGCCCATGTTTACTGATCTATCTTAAAGGTAAGGTAATGGGTTCGTTAATCCCTTTTATTCAAAAAGAGCTCTTTCCAGGAGAATATCACAATAATATAGACAAAAGGAAGGATGTGGGGAAAGCAACAAAGGAGGCAAAATATGACATATAGAAAACAAAATGGTTATGGAGTAAACATTCGTGTGACAACAACTCAGACGATACATAAAAAATCAGAATAATGAATAAAAAGTTGGTTTCCCTATATACGTGTACCTGCAGTGTTGGTGTACGAGGCGCGTTTATTTAAAGAACCCCAGCATGTAATGATATGAAACAATCCAGATGGAAAAGGCCTGAACATATCGCTCTTATCATAACTAACGTTTTTGTCTTTTCGTGTTGTTGTCAGTGGCGTAGCTGGGTCATTTTTACGTGTACGCCCGAACCTTGTCGAGGGATATGAGGGGTGCCAACCGCTCAATGTTAAAGCACCTGCTGGTAGTGGGTTCAAAAGGGACGAAGCCCCCGAAAGCTATCGAGAATGAGATACTGTAATGATTCCTGTTAGTAAAAAATCATTGATAACAACATACTTTTGAATCTAAATGGTTTATTTGTTTTAGTTAAATTTTGTAATATGTTAACTTATTCATCGCGTTAAACTGGAAGCTAGCCATTGGTTTTAGAGAAAACGTCCAAACCAATATTACTTTTAAATAAGTTTAAAGGGTGCCGTGAGTGAGCATACAATCGACAAAAGCACCTTTAAATGAACACGAAAAAAAAAATATTTCTAAGAGGTGCAATATAAAAAAATTCTGGAACACCTAGGATTTCTTCCACAAAAAGTGAATCAATTTATCATTCCTTTAAACGGATTTAAAAAAAAATCTAAAATTTTCTTTTGATATTTTTTTCTTGATCTGGAATATTTCACGACAATCTATGAAGGTTTATAAATTGAGCATGTAAACAATTAATTGCGTAAAGAAGAGTCCGACTATCTGTCTATCAGAAAAGAACAGAAAAATGAACGAAAACAAAGGCTTTCAAAATGTTAGCTTTAGACATTAGTCATAGAAAAAGCTTCTTCGGCATTTTCATAAAATTCGGCGAAGGTTAGTTAGACAAGTAGTTAATGTAATTGAGAAATAACAAAATGTAAGCTCAAACTGCGACCACTTATTGATTGCAGAAAGAAATACATTTTGTCCTTAAAATGCGGGGAAATTAAAGATATAATTGCATTATTATATTGCTCTGAACACTCTTTTGATCATAAACCGTTTCTGTCCAACTTTCGTAAAATTTCACGAAGAGTCATTCAAAAGACTTTATCCACATTCGGAACCTAAATATTGACGCCGCTTTGTCTCGCTTTTGGGACATAAATCACAGGCTCGACAAAAATACAAACAGCATATCGAATCTGAGCAGATAGTGAATTGCTTTAAATATAAGAAAACTACGTAGAATAGTAGATTCAGACTTTTACAAAAGATTCGAACACATATATTTATTGATCTATTTGAGTAAATTTAGTCCCTTTTTATTCAAAATTACAATCCTTTGAAAAAAGAATCATAAGGCTGATGTGCTTTTGACAAGTTTTTCTTATTCTATGTCGATTATTTGTTTTATCTTCAAAATTCAAGTGTACGCCCGGGCGTTTTGACGTAAACGTAGCTACGCGCATGCTAGTGCACACATTTTACAGTTCAAACAAGGCATGCAATGCCGAACGTGGTATCCCCTCGTATGTAACATATTGGGGACAAATATGGACACTATATTTGTATATGACACATGCAGAAAATGGTAAATTGAATATGCATATTTGATACATAAACTATTTTTTTAGAAATCAACCAAAACATTTAGTAACTGGAAATACCTTTAATATTGTCTTTAGAACCAGCAAGTAAAAAAATGAGCAACCAATTTCCTGTGTATTATGCTATTTCAAGGAGAAAAAACAAGTCCATCTGCATGACCTTGACCTTTGGCCTTGAACGTAAAAAATGTCAGATCATTATAAGGAGGAACAATATACCAAATGTGGTTAAAATCTTTTGAAGCATATTGGTTTTAGAGTGTCCACAAGGGTGATATTGCCTTGTATTACAACTGCCACTGTGACCTTGACCTTTGAACTTTAAAGTCAATAGCGCTTAAGATATTCTTAACGAGTAACACACTACCAAGTTTTGAGCATTTTGGTTCTAGAGTGTCCATAATAATTTTATCTACACGCAACTTACATGTAGTAGGCGAGGGGATAATAAACTAAGTTTTATAAGAATTAGACAAAAAGATCGATTACCCGCCATGCATGGCAGACTTGTACAGAAACGATATGTTGTCGAAATTCTGTTCGTATTTTTTAGACATCGTATGGCCATCGCGCCATCATCGTTATCCATCGTGTTGCCTTCGTAATCCATCGTGTAGCCTTCGTGATCCATCGTGTAGGCTACGGCTGAGATATGAAGCTTGAATACCCGTCTTCGGTTAACCTTCGTATGTCAATCTTTTGCTATCGTATACAATTTCGGCACCATCGTATAGACTTCGTTATTCATCGTACTTGCTTCGGTCACTTTTTGGTATTTTAACGAGATCGGGACCAACTTCGTACGAACTTACAATTTTAGCATTCGGGTGTCCATCGTATATAAAAAATCGGGACAGTGTGACGCGGGCATTAACATAATCAATACCGAAGAAATTGTGCTATCTTATTTTTTCTTAGTTTCCCAGGTAACAAGTACAAAAAACATCACCAATTGATACATGTACATTTATTAAAATTCATATATGTATATCATGTATGGCACATGAAAATAAATAACGCTGCGCTCTCCATGTATTCATTTACTCAATTTGTGAATGGAATGCTCTGTAACTAAACTGACGAATACTAGTGATAAACTTTGTTTTATTCATAATTTTACCAAAAAAAAAGATGTGGTATGATAGCGAGAGAAACAATTTTTTCCACCAGACATTAAATGATGATGAAGTGAACAAGTATAATTCATAGCACAGTCTTCAACATTGATGAAAACCATTACCGCACAACAATCTATAAGAGAATCCAAAAAGAAAAATTTAAAAACAATTCAATTCATTCGAGAAAAATTAGTTTTACGGCGCATATATAGGACTCTTAGTGATTAAACTCGTTTTATGTGCACAACCATCCCCTTAACATTGAAGAGTGATAAAAAGCATATTATAAAAACAGTTGAATCGTTTCACAAATGATATCGGATATGTTCCTTACGTCGTAACTACAATCCCCTTCCCTTTCATGAATGTGACCTACCAAATTAGACTATTTACCGGATTTGTTATCACATTGGCAACACGACGGTAGCCACATGTGAAGTAGGATCTGCTTACCCTTTCGAAGCACCTGAGATCAACCCTAGTTTTTTGTGGGGTTCGTGTTGTTTATTCTTTAGTTTTCTATGTTGTGCCATATGTACTATTGTTTGTTTGTTTGTTTTCTTCATTTTTAGCCATGGCGTTGTCAGTTTATTTTAGATTTATGCGATTTACTGTCCCTTTGGTATCTTTCGTCCCTCTTTTGAAAAGACTTTTCAAATAAATAAATAAAGAGCTCCGCTGTAAGCGCATGGTACTCCTCTTGTCTTTATGCTTTAAGGGCAAACGATACAGTAGAGATCCCTCGTTGTTTTTTTCTTAAAATTTTGATAGAAGGTCAATTTCAATGTGTACTTTTTTAATATGCAAAGAAAAAAGTACCTTCATGACCTACTTTTAGAGATAATTTGGTTCGAAATTTGCATATTTGGAAGAAAATCCCTGAAATTTAATAAATTATGACTTTTAAAGAAAGAAACAATACTTTTGAACGAAAAGTCATAACTTAACCGGGTTTTTGTAAAATGTTCCCTTGATCCATGACATCAACATACTGAAACAAGTTTAAGGTTAAACCAAATCATCATGTTCCGGATTTAGATTGCTATATCCGAAATAAAAAATTGACCATACTTTTGCGTCTTTTCGGAAGTGCAGAAAAAATTTGGTTGTTGTTTTTTTCCTGAAATTTTGGCGGAGTATTCTTGAAACAGTACTTGATTGATTGCTAAAGAAAACAATTGGGGTCCATGTGCTTGTTTTTTCAACAAAAGCCATACATCTTTATTTTTTACGACGTCTGTCGGTATGGCGCTAAATTACGTTAAATTAAGTTTTAATCGCAACAACGTCGTGTAATCATTCCCGCCGTACACGAGTTCGCTGTCAAGTTTATGCAGGTGTTTTTCAAAGCGTTGATACTTAATATAAATGAAGGATTCTAGCAGATTGCTTTGTCAGATGTAGATCTGCTAGAAGTATAAAGGTGCATCTCCGTCCGACATTAGTTATAAATTGCTTGATGTACTGTAGGACGATAGACAACATTATTGACATGACAAAATGTGAACCAACTATAAATTAAGTGAGGCGATCATACCATATAACCGTCAACAATGACAAAACCGATACCGTATCGTCAACTTTAAAAGGTCCCGACGTACTTTGATTTTATTTATT
This sequence comes from Mytilus edulis, assembly GCA_019925275.1. NCBI lineage: Eukaryota > Metazoa > Mollusca > Bivalvia > Mytilida > Mytilidae > Mytilus > Mytilus edulis. Next base: position 25,582 of record JAHUZM010000266.1, on the reverse strand, counting down.
TTTTACACTCAAAAGATAATTATCTTTCAAATTTAAATTATGAGCAGTACTTCTTGTTTTATAATAAGAGCTGTTTTGTGCAATTTAACTCATGCCATTATTGCATCAATTGACCGAAAATGAAGTTGTAATATAATATTTCATAGGAAGTACTGCAGCCGGTATAAGAGAATGATATTGAACGATGTCTTTATCAATAGATAAGTTACATAACATTTTTTAACGGCGTATACGTATGAATATTTGCATACTTGTTTGTCTAGAAGAAGAGCTATATTGAAAATACTTTGTTCGTCTGTCTGATCGTCTAACTATACGACGAGTTTTAACGTGTGTACACTTTTTGATCTGTCTGTCTGCAGTTAGTGTACATTTGCCGATACTTCAATTTTTATCTCTCAATACATTGAAGTAAAAAATGTACAATAGGGACATGCTTATACAAATAAGAAGACAAATGACTAAACGACTATAGGACATCGGACGGCCTTCAACAAAGAGTAAAACCCATACGGCATAGTAAGCTATGAAAGGCACCTACATGACAAATGCAAAAAAAACTCAAACTTACGGCCTGATTTAAGTACAAAACAATGAACAAAATACAAAATATGATGAACAATAGCAAAAGACACCGTTAATTACAAGACCTTCTAACAGCATGTGAACGGGCGTTTTCTTGTTTTGGTCTATTACATCCAGTTTCATAAACAAAAAGAATACATGTACAACCAATTAAACAAACTAACGTGTGACAATGCTACATCTATTGGTAATATTTTGCTTAAATTCAAACCAAAAACGACACCAATATATTTTTTGAAATCTTTTTAACGGATTTTTATTGGCAGTTTTTCTTCATACACATACAATATTATATGTTTTTAAAATATCAATTAAAATCGGCTTTTTTATGTACCAATTTCAAGTCCAGAATAGGATGAGACACTCTCTTTACTTATTATTCTATTTACGAATAGAGGTGTTATACGACCTTGTCCACCAATGAGAGTCTCGCACATGCAATTGGTTTTGTGATTTCATTTATTGATAGTTTTATTGCAGTTATTCAGTGCCAGACTGAAAAGCTCCACAATTCTTGTTCCGTCTAGCTTTCCATGTTATACTGTCAGTACTCTCTTTTGTGTCTATCACCATTTCTTCAATTTCGTCATGCAAAATTTCCTTGACCGTTTCCGACATTTTGTCAGAAGAAAAAATCCCCAAAACTGTACAACATCAAATCAGAAATTATATAAAAATCAAAAGGGTACTTAGTTTAATTATTAGATATATTAACTAGTCACCATAATCTAATCATTAAATGCTGAAAGCATTTGTGATTTATTATCCGAAAAACGGGAAGAAAGCCTAATTTTTTTATGAATAAGAACTCCATAACTCCAAAAATGTAAATGTTTCATAAAAGTTGGTAAAAGCGTGTTTGAGTTATTGTCCAAAAAACTGGAAAAAATCCCCTTTTTTCAATATAAAAATTCATAACTAAAAAACGTAAAATCTGAAATTTAAAAAAAAAATTGAAAGGTAGCTTAAGTCAACAGATTTAAACAGTTCACTAAACTGTCTTAAAATTTTGTTTAAGTGTTTATGAGTGATTGTCCGAAAAGTGGAAAATCCCCCCTTTTTTAAGCATAAAAATTCATGACACGGAAACGTAAAATCTGAAATTTATAAAAGTCAGAGCATACGTCAATAGATTTAAACAATTCACCAAAGTCTCATTAAGTTGATGGAAGCATTTTAGAATTAGTCTCCGAAAACTGGAAAACTCACCCCTTTTTAAGGAAAAAAAATTCATAACATGGAAACGAAAAATTTGAATTTTATAAAAATCGAAAGGGAGCTTACGTCAATAGATATAAACAATTCGATAAAGTTCCATAAAAGTTGGTGGAAGCGTTTTTTATTAATTGTCCGAAGTGTGGACGACGGACGGACAACGGTATACCATAATATGTTCCGTTTTAGACGGGCGTATACAAACAAAGAAACAAGTTATAAAAAATGCTAAACATATACACTGTGTATCATCGCCACCGGAAATTGGGTACTATCGAAGCGGAGAGATATAGAAAAAAAAGTAAACAAGTTAAGAATTCATTCAATTTAAAGCATTTCCACTCATTTGATGAGGGTGCCGCTTAAGAAATGATTTTCTGATATACAATTCTTTAAATTATTAGGCAGATAAGTACAAAATTGATACGAGATTTTGTGTAATACTCCAAAACTTGCCACTTAGTACCGGAAAATTTCGAGGTCGATCGTCCTCTGTCGCCCCATTCTCAAGATATTGAACTGTTTTTCATTATTTTCCCAGACACGTTTTTAGATTATTATAGTGTGGCATCATATTTACTGAAATTTTTGTCAAAAACATGTTTTTTAACGAATATGGACAAAAACATTGTTTGTTTGTTGTACGGCGAATTGCAGGACGTTGTACGGCGAATTGCAAAATAACAACTTTTGTCTGTACGGCTTCTTGCAATCTATAATACTAAAATTACGAGGTCCAATTTGTTAGCCGTCATCACGTAAAAACGACGAATCACAGAATTCAACTTTATATATAAATAATATAGTACAAAGGTGTAGATTAAAAATTACACCACTCCAGGCCCTTTTGTTTTTCACGTAATTAATATTGCCAATATTTAAGAAGTTCCGGGTCGAGTCCGCTACCGATACCAATAGTATATTCACCTGTTACCTATTACCTTATCTGTACGTTCCGCATCTGACAGGCGCACCACCAAACGTTGTATTCAGGATTAATATGCTATATACACGGGTCATAACCACAGGGTTGACACTACTAAATTGTCAAATTGTTACCTATTGTAGTATTTTAATCAGTAAGACTTTCTAAGATAACAATACGAATACTAAAAATCTGGACTAAAAATAAGGCGTATAGGTACAGTTTTCAATTTGTTAGTGGGCATGACGTAAAACAGCGAAGCAAAGAATTCAACTTTATTTATAACTTATATAGGACAATGCTGTTGATTAAAAAATACTCCATTCCATGACCTTTTGTTTTCCAAATAATTAATATTATTGTTTCAGTTCGACGGGTTCAAATAGAAAGACTTGAAAGCAGAGAAAAACTGTGTATCTTATAATCGGCATGACTTTATCAGATGACAATACTAATACTAAAATAAGGCTTGCGCATAGTTATATACTTTAATTCAGTCACGGACCCGTGATATCACGGGTGTGTTCTAGTATATTATAATTTTAAGAGGAAATTAATCAGTGTTTAAATAATATCAAGTGACGATATTTTGTTGATATCAAAGCTTTACAGGCTTACAAATATACAAAATGTCTTACTTATCAAATATTATTAAATATATGCCGTTAATTCAGTTCAGAAGGCCTCGTTGCGTACCGCTTTTCGATTTTGTACAAAAAGTTTTTTTTCAACCATATTATCCTAAATACATTTATATATCGTTATACTACTAACGACTGTTGTCTTATTTGTTGTTAGGTTGAATTGTGTAAGTTCAATAAAATAAACCGTCAATTCATCTTTTGTTGGTGCTAGCTTTTTTTTTATATATAAAAACAGTGGAGATGTGGTATGATAGCAAATAAGATAACTATCCATCAGGATAAAATAAAGTGTATGCAAGCAATTATGCTATCGTACGGCCTTCAACAACGAAAACTCGTACCTTATAGTCGGCTATAAAAAGCACCGACAGAAAAATATGGAAGTACTCAACAAGAAAACTAACGGCCTAACTTATATACAGTGTAACAAAACAATTTATGAAAACAACAAATAAGATAAAGATGAAGCAACGACAACCACCGAACCACAGGATCGAGAATTCGGACAGACAAAATTAAGAAAATACTTTGTTTTCATCGAAAGTAAGGAAAAACAAATAGTGAATTGCATTTCGAATTAATTTTCTTGTCAGTTTCGTTTTAAAAATATATAATTTATATATATCTTAAATGCTGTCAAGCAAAAGGCATTTCTATCAAATGCATTAACCATGTTATCTAATGCATTATTAGATGGTGGAAAGTTAATAAGTTAACAACAACTCAATTTTGGAAAAAACAGTTAACAACAAATTTTAATATTGATAAGAGTTAACAGCAACTTTAATTACCATTTTTTCCAAACGAACCCAAAAGCAATGAAAAGGGGAAGTGCATAATTATCTTCAATGTATTCAAAAGTTTGAAAACCACTGTACAAAGTCGCAGAAATGCCAAGCTCCATAAGGAATCTTTTATAAAGCTGACTAATTTTCAGAAGACACACGCAAGTACCATATTTTTTTTATTGACACATGGACAGACAATTGAACGGATGGAAAAGCAGACGGAGTGATCGACTCCAAGAAAAAGGACTATGTCATGAATAATCGAAAATGCTTCAAACAGCAAAAGGGAGGCTTCTTCTGGTTATGTATATTGTTGAGTAAATGTTTTATGTCAATCAGTCGTAGTAAACTTGGGTTATCGTCATGACGTAGGAAAGTGTAACAAACAGTTAGAATGAGTGAATACTATAGGGCGTGAACATTATTTTTTTTTATGGCGGGAGTTCTTTTAAATTATGGTTACATCTCAGTCAGGGTATTCATACGACTCATTGCTTACATAATTTTATTAAAAGGAATTACGAAGGTTTACTCATTTTTATTTTAAATCATCAAAACCAGTGTATAAATCAGAAAGTAACATGTAAGGTGTCACAAGTTGAAGCGCTCTTTCATCTCCAAGTCCCAATTAAGAACTCTGAGCTGATATAAAAAAGCCTTGGTCCATCTTTACATTTCTGAAGTCTTAGACTAGCAAATTTGACATCAATTTGAGAACCAAGACCTCATTTTTCGGCCTCTTCTACCAGGCCACACAGTTCAGTTATTTTACGAATTGCAAAATGAAAAGGTACTTTATTTTTCACGATTCCGTCCAGGTACTCAGGGTCAATATAACTTATCAAACATTCCACATACTTCTGAATTATTTTCATCATAGGACTGACTAGGGTTTTAGCTGGATAAGAAGTGGCCTTTCCTTTTAACGTTTTTGATACATAACAAATAGAAGGCAGATATAACTACATTGGTTAGACGTATAAAGAGGGGTATGAGATATCCCTAAACATGTTTAACACTGACGCATTTGTTGCACCTGCATGACCCAACTTGAGTCTGTAACCTTTGCTACATTTGTATACAGTCTTGTATTTATTTCATTTTTTTAAATTTTGGTTCATTTATATGTTTCAAGAAACAAACATTGAACTTCTACCCCCTTTTTGTAGTTAAATGATTGATCACTTAGGAGACAGCTTCGGGTATATTATGACCGGACTATTTGGGCAGTGCAATGGAATTAGTTTTTAAACAACATCTTAGTATTTCAATTGTTTTAATGTATATTTAGGTTTTGCATTTATTTTATTATTCTATACTTTGTCGTAAATTCAGGCATAAGTGTTTTACACGGATTATGTGTCATAATCTTGGACTTCTGTTATGCGGGAAAGAGGGGGAAAGCGCAGACTAAGGCAGTTACCTCCACTTTCCCGTTGAAGGGTTTATGTGTTGTTGGTTTCTGTTTACATGTTTCTTCTCCGTACTTTAACTACAACAGTTTGGGGGACTGTCGTTCGCGTTCTTTCGAGGCCTCCTGGTGAATAAAACAAAGATGTCTATATATGTTTATTTCGAGTCCAACCATACCAGTAAATTAATGTTTGATTCCTTAGGGTTTCCTATTTTAAACCCCTGGAACACGTGCTGGTTGGACTTGTTTTATTCACCAATCAAAATGACTGTTAGAATACTTATTTTTATAAAGACAATTTCTATTGGTTAGATCTCTTTTTATCTAATTTACATTTTTACATAATTTGGGGTTACTATTTTTAATTACTTAATACTTTGTTTTTACGACCATTAGGGAAATCCGATTATTTAGTTAGAAAGAATTCTAGGTGGACAATAGGGAAGAATTAGATATATTTGCTAAAGGAAATACTTCTAAGAGTTTAAGCTGTCAAACCTTATTTATATCGCTAAGTGTCAAATAAGAAGAATTTCACATCTAATACTTATATATTAAAAGTTACATAACATTATAGACTTTCAAAAAGCTTTATACAAAAATTAGTTATTTTCTACAATTACAAAGAAGATCAACTTAGTTTTATATGAAATATTAAAATTTATTTCTTGTAATATTTTACCTCCTTTTACCTTCATTATATATCCCTGTTGTTCGAAGAAATTGCTCCGCAATTTTATATTCGAATTTATTTCTTTTAAAACTTGTTTAAATTTGAAAACCTTTTTTCTAATAATATTCTCTTAACTGTATTTGACTATTTGAGTTTGTGGCTTATGATCAGTTTATATTAGATGTTTTGGTTTTACAAGTTGTTATGACCAAGATAACTTATTGCGTTTTAGATATTCTTATTCTTATTTTTATTATTAATAAAACAATTATATTCTTTAATGTTTTACATTTTTCGATCTCTTCATTCTGTATTTTAGGAGCGTTGGTGCTTTTTTTTTTATTATCATTATTATTATAGTTTCTCTACACCTTATATGTGGTAAGCCCGCTTTTCTTGGTAGTCTGCTCGAATTCCAACAAATATACCCGAGTCATTACCTCTCTCTGGAGTATGCTCATTTTCCGGGGTACTTTGCTCCGACTCCAGAACTACCGCAAGTCATACCCTCATTTTCTATTATATTTCTTTAGTCGGATTTGTTGTTTGTTTTACAATGGATAGTTTTCTAAAACATTTGATTACAGTTAAGATTTTACATTATGGTTAACGATTTGCTTATGCTAGAATACATTATGTTCGCTATAATCAAGTTTTTACATGATGACTAGCTAGGTCAACACATTTAGCACTATTTTAATCAGTATTGCGTCCATTACTAATTCTTATGATTAAGCTTACATTAAATTCTTACATACGGGAACCTTCAAACATATGTTTACTCAACATTTTATGGTAATCGCTATAGAACCATTCAAATTTAAACAATCAACCAACATTTATTCATTTTTACACGTGCATTTCTCTTTAAATTATAACTAGTAATTATTTATTTCTCTGCATTTGTTCCTTATAGGACACTTTGCATTACCTCCTCGGCATTTTCTACTGTTTTAAGTCTTTAAACAACCAACCTCTTTTTACAGATTCTTTTTATGTACTTTTATCTTTTGAAGGTTAAAGTTTTAGGCATTATTTTACGATTCTCATATAAACAAGGGTATTTCTTTCTACACTTTTACGTTAAATGAATTTGAACCGCCTGAACGTTAACTTTTAGGACCTATTACATTTCAAAATAGTTACTCTAAGTTACTTTTTCGTACTTTCTATATTTTTGTATTTTCTATCTCATATTTCTTTATTTTCTTTTACAGTAGTCATCATCATTTAGTTTCTTATCTGCCATTTACAGCCTTCCAAATTAAATATTTTACTTTACCAATACTTTTTTTATATATTTTTGCACTTGAATATATAGTAAGTCATATTCCGTTTATCTCAATTTAGACATTTCTTTTCAAATTTAGGTTTATGGATGACTTCATTTTCAATTTAACCTAATTTTTACATAGATTCTTTTAAAATTTTACTTCCTTTCTATCTTATATTTTATTTTTTTTATTTTACTTACTCGCTATTTAATCTATTTTAACTTTAACTTAAAACTTATTTGCTATTCGATTTATTTGTAATATTAACTTTAACTTACTTGCTATTCAAGACACATATTTTTTTTAACAATAGAACATATATACAATATATACACAAAGAATGAAACAATATAGTTCATTTTAAATCCCACTGTTCAAAATCATTGTCCGAATTAAGCTTCGTAATGTTACACATTTCTCCGTTCTCCATTCTGCGTACTTCTTTCTCCTTTCTCCGCACTGCTTTCTCCGTTCTGCATGCTCCTATTCCATTCTCCTGTCTCCTTTCTCCCTTTTCTTTTTTTCGATTCTTCCTTCTCCGTTCTTTGTTCTCCTTTCTTTGTTCTAAATGGTCCATCTCTATTCTTCTGTCTCCTTTCTCCATTTTCCTTTATCGATTCTCCTTTCTCCGTACTACTTTCTACTTTATCCTTTAGAATACATTTAACACACTTATTTCCTTTTCGAATTTCAAATACACTATTCTTCGGGAAACTACTCGCTTTACGGGTACCGTGGATTTTTCCACTTGCCTCCACCATTTCTGTTATGCGGGAAAGAGGGGGAAAGCGCAGACTAAGGCAGTTACCTCCACTTTCCCGTTGAAGGGTTTATGTGTTGTTGGTTTCTGTTTACATGTTTCTTCTCCGTACTTTAACTACAACAGTTTGGGGGACTGTCGTTCGCGTTCTTTCGAGGCCTCCTGGTGAATAAAACAAAGATGTCTATATATGTTTATTTCGAGTCCAACCATACCAGTAAATTAATGTTTGATTCCTTAGGGTTTCCTATTTTAAACCCCTGGAACACGTGCTGGTTGGACTTGTTTTATTCACCAATCAAAATGACTGTTAGAATACTTATTTTTATAAAGACAATTTCTATTGGTTAGATCTCTTTTTATCTAATTTACATTTTTACATAATTTGGGGTTACTATTTTTAATTACTTAATACTTTGTTTTTACGACCATTAGGGAAATCCGATTATTTAGTTAGAAAGAATTCTAGGTGGACAATAGGGAAGAATTAGATATATTTGCTAAAGGAAATACTTCTAAGAGTTTAAGCTGTCAAACCTTATTTATATCGCTAAGTGTCAAATAAGAAGAATTTCACATCTAATACTTATATATTAAAAGTTACATAACATTATAGACTTTCAAAAAGCTTTATACAAAAATTAGTTATTTTCTACAATTACAAAGAAGATCAACTTAGTTTTATATGAAATATTAAAATTTATTTCTTGTAATATTTTACCTCATTTTACCTTCATTATACAAAGGTCTTAAATGCATTTACTCTATTTATCTCATTATTTATTCTATGTGACAGTTTGGACTATGATTTACAAATATGTGTCGGACACTAATTATTCTTTTAATCTATTGTAATTTATAATTTGTCATCTGTTAATCTGCTTAATCCGTTAATTGCTTGTGCTTATATATATTGTTATTGTTTGTATGTTTCGGTACATTTAGTTTGGAGTTTGTTGTTCGGTCTTGCCGGACTGCTAAAATAAAAGTTTAAGGAGCGAAATCTTCCTTCTTGATTTACATTTAGTCGGAACGCCATTTCACCCGGCTATATCATCAATACACATACAAGTTTAGTTTCGCATTATAGCCATGGTGAATTTTCTAAATATGAAAGATTTTGTACAATTGAATTGATTTTTAGATAGTTGAATAATAATATAGCCTTCCTAATGAGTTTATATGAACATTTAGATTGTTCTTCACATGTTTTAAAAGCCATTTTTCAGTTTGAACGTCGATACGTTCCTATCCGTACCGCCATAGATTTAAAAAAATTGTATTGTTTTTCAACAAAGATTTGACGCTCGATCTTTTCAATTCAATTTTATGGAAAAAAACAGCAGAAATGCATATATTTTTTTTTTACCTTTTGATAGATATATGTCTATGGTTTCAGGAAAGATTTCACTCTTATTGATTGACATTTTCCTTTGGACCAAATTTTTGAGATCTTTGTGACATGTTCAACCCCCTATCTTGCAATATTTGGTATCAAATAAATGCTGATTGTTGCCATGGTTACACAAAAAAAAAGATTATATTTCACCATTATTACTATTGGAAATCAAATCTATGGACAATTCTCTTTCCATAAATATACACATGCATAACTCAAACAGTAAGCCTTATTTATTAGGAAGGAAAGGAAAGAGGGTGTTTAAAAATTATGAGTGTCAATTCTAAGTTTTTTCCTATCTGTGACTTGACACCCCATCCTAGTGCATAATCTTCTCGTTGCGTTGTGTAGTTTGGTCGGGCTTCTGTTTCTTCGACATTTTCCTCATTTCCATTCTCAATTTTATCAAGGATTTACTATACTCAAAGATTTTTTACTTTGCGGAAGCAACGAAAAAAAAAAGGAATGGACAGCAAATTTTCATGTGATTCTTGTAAATTACAGTTAAGATCAGTTAACAGAGAAAATAATGTCAAAAACAGTGAACACTTTAAGTATTAAGTAACATATAACTGGAATCTCCATTTCAAATTAATAAACAGTTAACAACATTGCAAATTTTAACAAAATAGATTACAGACAGTGGGTCGAAAAGAGTTAAGGGTTTTTAAATTCATCAGTCAAATAACAGTTTTAAACAAATTAAAACCTTGAAAAAGACAAAAACAGTTTCACATAAAAGAGTACCCCCCCCCCCCTCCCCCCAACCCACCCACCCCTTAGATATTTGAACTTAATACTTTATTTTCTTTAAAAGGACTGTAAATAACTATTCTAAAATTAGCAAGTTGCCATACAGTTGAAAACAAGTTGCCATACAGTAAATTTGTCAACACGAGCAAGTTGCCGTACACTAGACTTTATTTTTCATGGTCTATATTCTTTAAAATACATGTTTTTGACAAAAAATTCAGTAAATATGATGCCACACTATAACAATCTAAAAACGTGTCTGGAAAAATAATGAAAAACAGTTCAATATCTTGAGAATGGGGCGACAGAGAACGATCGACCTCGAAATTTTCCGGTACTAAATGGCAAGTTTTGGAGTATTACACAAAATCTCGTATCAATTTTGTACTTATCTGCCTAATAATTTAAAGAATTGTATATCAGAAAATCATTTCTTAAGCGGCACCCTCATCAAATGAGTGGAAATGCTTTAAATTGAATGAATTCTTAACTTGTTTACTTTTTTTTCTATTTCTCTCCGCTTCGTTAGTACCCAATTTCCGGTGGCGATGATACACAGTGATATAGTATAGATACAAGCGTGCTCGATGTTTGTGATAGAGGGGGAGGGGTGTGAAATTGCTGCAAGTTTTGTTTGTCCAAAATCGATTTTACATATGTCCGTTTTTTACAATCAATATTTCACAAATTAAGTTAAGAATAAGGAATCAGTGAAAAAATTAAGTATTTTTTTATTATCCTACATTGAACTTTTGATGTTGTCCCTTACTTTGACTTTGTGAAAGCGTCGACCATGTGCATTATACGCTGTCATCATTGCAGAAGTTGAAACACTATGTATTTCCGTTGGTGCCCCCACCCTTTTGTGGGGAAAATTTGGTTGATTATATAGGAAATCGCCGAAGCATGACTGGACCCCCTTAAGGTCAGTCAGTGCCACCCCTTATGAAAAGTTCTGGATCAACCACTGCTGCTGTCGTAAATGATGGTAGCGAGGGTTAACTGTCGCTAATGCTTTACCAACTCTAGCTTCACACACGTTGATTCCTTTGCTTGATAAATGTAACTACCAGTATTTGTTCCATGTACATGATGCATACGGTTTGAAATTCGATCATTTGTGTCGATCTGTTATTTTTTCCTTTTTGTATTTCAAAAGAAGATTGTCACTGACTGAGACCCCTTTTTTGTGTCGACATATTTGTCCTATAATACTCGTTTTGCTTTCACATATTGAAAATGTAAAATCATATTAAAGATATGATAATAGAATGTACATAATACAGAACCTCGGGGGAACTGTTTCATGTTTGTTGAAATACTATTCACATAATTATTATATATTCTTTGCTACATTTTGTTTTCGGTAAAAGCAAATATAAGAAGTCTTTCATTCTTCGAAATATACATTTACCACACATGCATGCATGCAAGATAATTTCATATTTTCTTTTATAAGATGATTGCTTATTTGAAATTCTGCGAATGAAATTGTGAATATCATAAGCTTGGGAAAACAAGTTTGTATTAAACAGATTCAAAATTAGGAAACGCTGTACAATGTAGAAAAATACAAAATTGAAAACATATACTAGCACAGTGATCAGAATAATTTAACATCTACACCCATCCCTCCCCATCCCTTTCGAATCGCGAACCCTGCTCCTTGAGCATGTACATAAACTGACATGGACAATATCTTATATTCTAATATTTTCTCTTCTTTTCTAACATGTTTGACACATTCAGCCACGATATGGTTCAATGCTACTTCGTCTACTCCGCATCGCCTAGTAATTCCATTTTCAGAACAAAAACGACTTACGGAAAGAAAAGACAAAGAAAAACAAAAGTCAGATAGATAGACAGAAAGCAAGATATATACAATGAATGACAGATTGATAGATCGAAAGATAGATATAAACACGTAGCTACAAAGACAGCTATATACATTGTATATAGATACAAAGAAAGAATGATTCTTTGTGGTCATTATCGTACTTGTCAGTGTACCATTCTTGTTCGGAATTTGTTGATACCACATATAGTTCACACACACACACACAAATACACCTTTAAAAGATCTTCAAGACATATTGGCTGCGCTTAAAACAAGACAAAAAAAAACGGAAATAGTAAAACATTTAATAAAAAGGGACAACAATTTAAACATTTAAAACGCCTATATTGAAACAAATTACATTTCGTTCCCATTATTAGACATTTAAATAATGAACATTTTTCAAATTTGAATATTGCACAGTAAAATGAAAATTGAAAAATTGGAGCATTTTTCATTTTTCAATATTAAACGTCAAATTGAAAAATGCTCCACGCTTGAGCATTTTTCATTTTTCAATATTGTAAGTCAAATTGAAAAAGGCTCCACGTTAGATCATTTTCTATTTGTCAATATTGTAAACTAAATTGAAAAATGCTAAAGGTCAGTATTTTCAATATTTGCTTTTAAGAATGAGATTGAAATATGTTTTGTTTTCTAAAGCAAGCAAATACAAATGTTTTAATAATTTTAAACTTTTGACAAAATAAAATCATTTTTAACACAAAGTTATTGTTATTTGTTTCAATATCTTCGTTAAATCAAAAATATAATTTCATGAAAATAACAAATTTCAAATCTCATAGAGAAAATGGTTTTTCGAAAGTGATTTCTATAGGTTTCTGTTACATTTTTCAAACCAACTACCTTTAAGATTTGCATAGCAATTTGAAAATTTATTTTTTCATTTTAAAATGAAAAATGTTTGGCGTAAATGTACACGGACGAAGAATCTACGCAGCAACAACAACAAAAAAACAACAAAACAAAACAAAACAAAACACATAAGAACAAAAAACAAAAAAATAACATCAAGACAAAACAAGTAAAATTATAGGTATAAATCTAATAAAAAGATCTGCAATAATTTAATTCAATATATTAAAAATAAGGATTCCATCAACACCTGTCTTTACCAGAATCCGAAAACCTTACAGCATTAAGTGCTACTGCCATTGCTCCTAGCTTTATTCTAAACTGTTATGAAAAAAATAGTTTAACAGGTGATAAGTGCTTCTTTGGCCGCCTATTTAATTGTATTGGCTTAAATCATTTGCAGTAGAGCAATTGTTTCTATTTTAAGAGCTGACATGGCCTTTAGAAATAGAAGAGCCTCAAAATCTGACTGTAAATGAGGGTGATGATGCTATATTTATTTGCCGACCTTTGAATGATCCTAAGGCCACAATAAAATGGGTGAAAAGGGATCACACAGGTTTAAATAGACGTATTGGTAAAACATCAGATGTAAGTTATCTTAAAATATTACAGTTGCAGTTTTAATTATACTGACTAAAGTAACATACAGGGGTCTGTTGTTCAATTTTTCGTAAGTACTAACTAGTCGTTAAAAGTTCTTAATCATTCTTTTAAAATTATGGTGTTGTCCAACTTGTAGTTACTACGAACGAGTCGTTAATATCTTAATCTTATCAAAAAATGACGTCAATTTCAATGTTTCATCTGGTTAGAGTTTGGAGAGAACAGCATTATCGAAGTCTTAATTTAGTAAATAAATAATTCAGTGATAAGCAACTGCGACAAAGGTACATGTTTTATAGGGAAACCGTTAACTTTCTTGCTAACGAGTTTAAAGCGATTTTAAGAGAAGTAGCAGTAAAAAGACAGCATTGGCAGTTGAACAGCAAGTTATGATTGTCCTTCGTCTTTATAGCAGTGAAAGTCAGATGCAAGCAGTCCGAGATACTGGATTTTGATAAATCAACTGTGTCAAGCGTAGTTAGCGATGTTACTGACGCCTTGGAAGCTAGGAAAGAACAATACATCAATATGTCAAAGAGAGAACAACCCGGCCAAAGAGAAAACAGCCGAATGCCATCAATGGGTCTTAAACACAGCAAGAAAATCCCACAGTTGGGTGTACACCCTCCGGTATTTTACAATTGATGTAAACAATTTTGTATGTTTATTTCCACTAGTCCCACCAATAATATGGCGTATTTTAGTTGTTTGGGATCCAATCATGAATACTTAGAATTGACGACAGAATAACAAAAAAAGAAATATAGGTGTTTCATAGAAAAAAATGTTTATAGGTTACGCCTATAGTTTTTTTAAGTTGAATTGTTTCACATTTATCATGGCCAGGCCTTAAAGAGCCGACTGCACGGTATGCATTTTACTCATTGTTGGGGCTGTCTGTAGACATATCTATGACTGTTCCATATTGTGATGGTACAGATATCGGTGAAGGAACCCTTCCAGCTGCTTTTGTTGACTCCCTCCTTTGTTCTTCGTATGCCTTTTTGCCTTCGAAACTGTATTTCTCCACTTATCTCTTATCTCGTTTGCAGTAATGTAGACTATGCCAAGGGAGTTTATTTTCATAGTAATTTCATCCAAAACCTGTTTAGCTCACCTGACCCACGGCTCATCACTTGGCGTCCGTGTCCGTCGTAGTTCAACTTTTACAAAAATCTTTTCTTTTGAAACTACTGGGCCAAATTTAACCAAACTTGGCCACAATCATCATTGGGGTATCTCGTTTAAAAAGGGTGTCCGGTGACCCTGCCAACCAACCAAAATGGCCGCCATGGCTAAAAATAGAACATATGGGTAAAACGTAGATTTTGGATTATATCTCTAAAACCAAAGCATTTAGAGCAAATTTGATGAATCGGACAACCCGTTGTTGGGTTGCTGCCCCTGAATTGGTAATTTTAAGGAAATTTTGTCATTTTTGGTTATTATCTTGAAAATTATTATAGATAGAGATAAACTGGAAACAAAAATAATGTTAAACAAAGTAAGATCTACAAATAAATCAACATGACCAAAAAAGTCAGACCCCTTAAGGAGGTATTGCCCTTTATAGTCAATTTTTAATAATTTAACCACAATTATTATTAGAGTATCTAGTTTAAAAAATGTGTCCGATGCATGCGAACTAAGGTGGCTGACATAACTAAAAATAGTTCATAGGATAAAATGCAGTTTTTGGCTCATATCTCTGAAACACAAGCGTTTAGAGCAAATCTGACGAGATGAAATTGTTTATTAGGTCAAGATCTATCTGCCCTGAAGTTTTCAGACCAATCAGGCAACCCGTTGTTGGGTTGCTACCCCTAATATGGTTATTTTAAGAAATTTTGCAGCTTTTGGTTATTATCTTCAATATTATTATAGATAGAGATAAACTGTAAACAGCAATAATCTACAGCAAAGTAAGACCTACAAATATGGCCAAAATGGTGAATTGACCCCTGTATAATCAATTTTTAACAATTATCATAAACTTTGTAAATTTTTGTAAATTTCTATATATCCCAGTGAACTTGAAATTAAGGATACTACTAATACTAGAAGGACTGCTTCATACCATGATCTTTTCCTCAATATTGACCAAGATGGACGACTTCACACGAAAATCTATGATAAACGGGACGATTTCAACTTCCCAATTATCAATTTCCCATTTCTCAGCAGTAACATACCTTCTGCCCCTTCGTATGGTGTTTACATATCTCAATTGATACGTTATTCTCGTGCTTGTTCACACTATACGGACTTCATATACAGGAGTGTGCTCCTTACGCAGAAACTGCTCCAACAAAGTTATGTAGAGGACAGATTAAAATTGACACTCCGTAAATTTTACGGACACCATCAGGAATTGGTTTATCCATACGATGTGTCTTTGACCAAACTATCTAAGGAATTTTTTACCACATGATGGATTTTGGTTTGTCATTACGTCGTCTTATCTTTTAATTACAAAACGTGTTCCCGATTGTGACTGTTTTGCTGAGTGTGAATTCGCATTGCTATAAATAAAGGCAACAGTAGTATACCACTGTTCAAAATGCATAAATCGATAGAGAAAAAAACAAATCCGGGTTACAAACTAAAATTGAGGGAAACGTATCAAATATAAGAGAACTACGACACAACAGAGACACAACACCGAAACGAACTATAATGTAACAATGGCCATTTTCCTCACTTGGTACAGGGCATTTTATGAAAAAAATGTGGGTTGAACCTGGTTTTGTGGCATGAAAAACCTCCCGCTTTAATGGCAGTGTTAATTATAACATTAAAATTACAACATCACACGACAGGGTTACAATAAATAAACAGATAAATGGGAGAAAATATAGGACAGAGAAACAAACGAATAATAGCCAGTACACCAGACGCGCGCTACGTCCACACAAAACTATGTTCAGATGTAAAAAGTTTGAAAGCCAGAACAACTACCAAGTTGAAGATCGCCGAGGACCAAAAGTTCCAAAAAGTTGCGAGGCCAGGGTTATCCGCCTGTTACAAAACATCATTATTATGAAGAATAATACATAGTTTTGCAAACAGTAAATTTTATAAAATGACTATATAATAGATATACATGATTAAACTGAAGTGGTGACTAGCTATAGAATAAAAAAACGAATAAATTACAAAATCACAGCCCTGTTAGCCATAGTCAATGCAAAATAAGACGTGTTACGGTACTTTTCTATCCCAAATTCATGTATTTAGTTTTGATGTTATATTTGTAATTCTCATTGGATTCTTTCAAATGTCTTGACGTCTTTTCGGTTGTATTCATGTGTTATGGGAAAGAAAATTAATCACCGCCTTCATTTATAAGATTTGATTTGGTTCAACGTAATTTGTACGATGTATTACGTTTGCAGTTCGATTCTGAATTAAGCGGACATAGAATATAGTTAATTGTCTAATTGCTACTTCAGTTTTATACTAATAATTATTGCAATTTTCATTGTTATTAAATGTAATATCAGTATTTAGTACAAATATAATCTTAAATCAATCCTAATGCTATCTTAATTTTGATAGATAGTTTTATTCATTCAAATGTGACGTCAATTTTTGTTTTTGGTGCGCTTTACAAATTCAAATGTGACGTAATTTTTTTGTCCTTTTTTACATTTTCAAATGTGACGTCACTTTGCGTTGAGGCCTTGACTAATTCGGGTGTGTCTATTTTTTGTGTTGGATTGTGTTGGATTTTGTCGGGTTATGTAATGTATCCGGTTGTTTTCTGTAATTAGTCAATACTTCAGTTTTATCATGTATATCTTTTATATAGTCATTTTATAAAAATTACTGTTTGCAAAAGTATAAATTATTATAAATAATAGGGATGTTCTTGTACCTAACAGAAAACCCTGACCGTTTTGGCACAACTTTTTTGAACTTTTTGTCCTCGATGCTGTTCAACTTGGTACTTGTTTTGGCTTTCAAAATTTTGTATCTGGGCGTCACTAGTAAGTCTTGTGTGGACAAAACGCACTTCTGGAGTATTAAATTTTAAACCTGGTGCCTTTTGTTAGCTATTATTCGTGTGTTTCTTTGTCAAATGTGTTTCTCCTATTTATTTGTATTGTAGTCCTGTACTGTTGTGTTGTCATTTTAATGTTATATTTAACATGGCCATAAAAGAGAGAGGTTTGGCATGCCACAAAACCAGGTTCAACCCACCATTTTTTTCTTTAAAAAATGTCCTGTACCAAGTCATGAATATGGTCATTGTTATAATATAGTTCGTGTCTGTGTGTGTTACATTTTTACGTTGTGTTTCTTTTGTGTCGTTTTTTTCCTCTAACATTTGAGTGTGAATTCACATAATTATAAGACGTGTCACGGTACTTTTCTATCCCAAATTCATGTATTTAGTTTTGATGTTATATTTGTTATTCTCATCGGATTTTGTCTAATGCTTAGTTCGTTTCTGTGTGTGTTACATTTTAATGTTGTGTCGTCATTCTCCTCATACATTAAATGCGTTTCCCTCGGTTTTGGTTTGTGACCCGGATTTTTTTTTCTATCGATTTATGAGTTTTGAACATCGGTATACTACTGTTGCCTTTTTCTCAAAATATTTTCCTCTGTAACAACTGGGGCAAGTTCATTATAGATAGAGATAATTGCTAGCACCAAGAATGTTCAGTAAAGTAAGATCTACAAACACATCACCATCACTAAAACGCAATTTTGTCATGAATCCATCTGTGTTCTTTGTTTAATATGCACATAGACCAAGGTGGGTGACACAGGGTCTTTAGAACCTCTTGTTTTGAGTATAACCGAGACTCGGTTTTTGTCTTAATATATATGCAATACTTCCAAACTTCTTCTTTGATTATATTTTCCTCAGCAATTGAATATTTGGTTTTGCGCAATCACGGGAGATTTGCTGGCCAAGGATTAAGGTTGCTTTTATTTTGGTCAGCCATAATTATTTTCGCAGAACTGGAAGTAATAGAGGTCCTGATTTACACTGCATTGTGGGAAGCACTTGCTAATTACCAAATTGCTTATTATCCAAAATTAATCATATGATTAAACATCAATACAGAGATCCTGTTATTACTGTTTATAATGTTTTTTTGTTATTTTATATTATTATGGATCTTGTCTATATACAAGCTTTGATTATTTGGAATATCTACTAATTTTCACTTCTTCGTACTACATTTGTATGAACATCCAGATTATTCTCCGTAAATCTGTTCAGGGAAGTTTTGGCTAGCTCTATTTGTATAGTTTTATTGTTCATATTCACCCAAATTTGTATCTAGTGTTAAATTATGTACTTATATGTACATAATTTAACACTAGATAGTGTTAAATTATGTACTTATATGTACATAATTTAACACTAGATACAAATTGGGGTGAACTTTCTTGTATTTACTAATCATGAGATTGACTTTTAATAACTCGTTAAAATTAATCATATGATTAGTTTAACTACATGTTGAACAACAGAGCGCTGATGTACTAAATATTAGTCAATTTCTGCCACAAATATGAGATATTGATAAACTTATTACATAGTTTCTTACTGATTGTTCTGCATCAGATATATATGTCATATTATTTTTTTTTTTGGTTCAAATAGACCCAATTGTCTTCGGCGTATTTTCACAAAAATGCAATCGATTCATTTAGGAAAGGAGTTATAAAATGTATCAGCTGAATAATAGAATATGTTACCAAATAAATATATTTTGTGGTTACATATGAAAAAATTGAAAATTAAACTGATACCTCAAAATTCAGATTTTAGAAAACAAGGAGATGTTAGTTCTACGCAATGTAACCATGAAAGATGCTGGACATTATGCTTGTGTTGTTGGTAATTATTTTGGTTTGAAACAAGTGGATGTATGGTTGAAAGTCATGCGAACACCTACACCGACTACCACTACAACTACCACTACGACTACCACTACAACAAATCCTAGAAAAGAAGAAGATAAGGATATAAGTATGTGTTTGAATAAAAAGAATTATCCTACCTCCTATACATTTCTAGGAATGTGATAGGTTAAAAGCATCCGCGTGAAGACCGTATATATTTCATATTAGGTTAGTAGGGAGGCGGGGCTTATTTCATACACGGTTAGTAGTGGTGTCACGTTTCTTTATACTCTGCAATAAATGAAATTAAGCATTAAGCTTTAATCCAAGGCAATACGAAATTGCCTAGGCAGTTATTATATTGCCTAAAAGATGTTAGGTAATATTCTTAAATCTTAGGATTTAGGCTAAAATCCTAAAAATGTGCCCAGACATTAATCTTAATACATAAAATGTAACTGAGAGTAAATAAAAAGACATTTATTCAAAGTTAAAATACATTTGAAACATAATAATAGGATAAGAACTGAAGTTTGAAATTACCTCAGTCACAAAACATGGCCACTTTAGTTTCAACTCGGATATTATAAGCAAATATAAAAATTCCCAACCATTATCGCTATGCAGGTTATGGGGCACACCAAAAACTGTGAAAAAATATAATTAATCAAGTCACCTCTGAAGCACATTTTGACGTGAGAGCTCTTATGTTACACACTTTTGTTCTAAAGCTTAGTGATTTTATAGAAATTCATAGTTTCTATCTGGGTTTGTTTGGAAATCCATTAAATCAGCATGTTCTCTACTGTTTAACTCTTTGGATAAAATGGGTTTCAATACTAATTCCTACTCTTAACTTTTGTCATATTTCAACTTTTATGAAGTGAAAGAAATACGAATCATGAGTAATATTTGCTTAGCCATGGAATTCCGATAAATCGCTTTTTTTAAATATTCATCATCATTCTCCTTTAATTTACTTTTGACCTTTTTAGAACCTCTAATGCTAATAATGATGTACATTTTTAAATTAAAGTAGTCTATAATTGCTGTTAGGTAGTATTTGGTTGGAGAGTTATATAAAATTTCATCCAATCAACATTTAGCTCTTATTTGAATTTGGTCAGCTAAATGCCAGGAACTCAAGGTTGATGAGTATTCATGTTCCTGGCTACTGTAAGTGTACTATAATATTTTCAATTAATGAAAATGTAGAACCAAAAAGTCGCTAGGGAGGTACATGTTAACATACAATTAAAGCAAAAGAGAATATAAATGAATTAGAATAAAGGACAAAGTATATGATCATTATCTGAAAGGTAGGTTTATCTTTTTTATTGTATGCATTTATAACAAAATAATGTAGACTGTATATAACGATCAATAAAATTGAGAATGGAAGCGGTGAATGTGTCAAAGAAACTACAACCCGACAAAAGAGCAGAAAACAGCCCAACGCTACGTACCAATGGGTCTTCAACACAGCGATAAAATCTCGCAACCGGAGGCTGGCTTCAGCATATCTTTATAGACCAATGAAAGTATAATATCTTCTTATTGCATCATAATTTGGAACTAAATACTATTTTTAATTGATCAACACCTGTATTGTTCTATATGACAAGGTAAGTGCTCCAAAAATCACTCCACTTCACTTGGGTACCTAGACTACATGTATCTTGTAATATAACCGGCTAAACATTAATTGTATTTACTATCAATAACAGGATTTCTTAGTTTTCTTAGAGACATTACTAAAAATTACTCGAAACATTACTCAGAATTACTAGAAACATTACTTGGAGTTACTTAACACTTTACTTAGAATCAACAAAAACTTCACTTGAAACTACTAAAGTTATTACTAAGAATTACTAAAAATATTACTTAGAATTAATCTAAATACTTCTTAGAATTACTAAACATAACTTGGAATAAGTAAAAACATAACTTGGAATTACTAAAAATATTACTAAGAAATTACTTAAAACATAAGTTGGAATACATGTAGCTTATATTGATTACTTAAATTACTTAAATTGATTACTTAGATTTTTATGTATGACTAAGCAACGAATTATTAGTATTTATTTTTACTAAATTTTTCTAAGAATTATTACCCATGATCAATCCTTTCGACAAATTCAAATACTTAATTTCAGTTATTTAATTACTTGTTTTATGTAATTCAAAGTAACTTATTTTTTAGAGTGTAGTACAACTTCTTGTTTGGTACAACAAAAAGACTTGAAAAATACTGTTACCAACATTGTTAAACAATTATTATCAACTTTCGAAAAGAATTTATCAGAAAAGGTTGAAGCAAAAGTAAGGGAGACAACTGGTAAGATAAAAGATCAGGTGGATACTCTAATGATAGACAATGAAAACCTAAGAGAACGTATGAAAACAAAAGATAAAACAATTGAGACTTTGGAGGAACAAGTAAGTGATAACAACAACAGAGCTATTGAAGCTATAAAACTAGGAAATTATAATGAACAGTATAGTATAAAGCGTAATATCAGAATACTAAATTACCCAGAAAGCCCTAATGAAGTATTGAGAGATGAGTTTGTGAATATGGCAAAAACAGATTTGAAGGTAGATATAAAACCTGATGATGTACAGGAAATATACAGAATTCATGAGAAAGAGGGGCACACAAAACCTGTCATCGTTAAAGTGCGCAATACTGACCTAAAGATTAAAATTATGGGACAAAGAGGAGGACTGAAAGATGGCATCAGGTTCCATGATGATATCACACAGCGTAATCTGGAACTTATGGCAAGATTACAAAATAGTGAACAATTTGAAAATGTCTGGTTTTTAAATTGTAATGTCTATGCCAAGCAACAGAATGGAAGTACAATTATATTTGACTTGTTTGACGATATTGAACAAAAGCTGGAAATCAAAAACAAAATAGGTCATTAGACATTCATTTCATGATTGATCTAATTGTGAAAAAAATATGATAAAACCAAGCTGGGCTGTGCATGATTATTAATGAGTTGCCGGTATATGTATATTTTTGGTTAGCTTGTAGCTTAATTTATTTATTTTTGTGTTATTTACTTATTTACTCAACATTGAAACTGGTAGATATAATAATGTGCCTCGTAATGAAAGACTATGTCAATGTTGCAATATGAAAGCTATTGAAAATGAATATCATTTTGTAATGATTTGTCCAGCCTATAGACATCTGCGTTTAAGATTTTTGCCTAAATATTATTGTTCTTGGCCTAATATGTCAAAATGTTTATCACTTATTCAAACATGTTCAAAAACTTTGGTATTAAAACTTTGTTGTTTGTTAAATGAGAACTGGAAACTACGGTCACAACTGATAAAGTAGATTATATATAATACTATTTGTTTAATATGTTGGTTTTGTTTTTTGTTTGTTATTATTTTGCTTTCTGTTACATTTATATTATGTCGCTTACTATATTATATATGTTGTTGATGCTATAGCATTATATTATATGCTGATTTGCAATAAACTTATTACAATTAATTACAATTATTTACTATAATATACTATTGTTTCTGTGTAACCCTTCTTACTTCACGGATAATTGTTATATTTATTAAAGGGAGATTACGGAAGCCGAGAAGGATCATTCATAATTCATAATTCAAAATTCAAAATTCAAAATTCAGAACTCGCAAATCAAGAAAGATAATCATGTTTTTATTACAGTTGTAATCCAATGGTTTTGTGTCTGAGTCAGAACATTTTTTCCCGCAAACCGCGAACTTGCATCGCTTTCAATCTTTTTTTCTTCTTTAAATTTAACACTATAAGAAGGTATGGGGAGAATCTGGATTCAGAATCATTTTTTTTGTCATCTGCTTGAACAGAATATTTTTTCATCAAATTGGAGATCAGAATATTGTTTTTAGGGAAAAAACATACCCCCTTTTGAAGTTAAATGGTCGTTCCCTAATACTCCAGGAGAGGGGATATCGAGTGTCACTTAAATCCTTTTTCTAATGTTTTATGTTTTTCTCTTTTTCATAAGTTGAGAATCATTCATAATATAAAAATAGGAAGATGTGGTATGACTGACAGACAACTCTCCACAAGATACTTAAAGATACTTAAATGATACAGATCTGAAATTAATAATTATAGATCACCGGTGGGCCTTCATCAATGAGCAAAATCAATGCCACATACTAATAGCAGTCACCTATAAAAAAGGCCCCAAAATGACAAATGTAAAAAAATTCAAACGAGAAAACTAACGGCCTGATTTAAGTACAAAATGATGAACGAAAACCTATATGACATACAACATCAAACGACAACCACTGAATTACAAGCTATAGACTATGGACAGGCACATACAAAATGTGGTGGGGTTAAACTAGTTTAACGGCGCGCAAACCCTCTCTTACCTGGACAGTGGTGTAACAGTACAGCATACGAACAAACTATATTTGAATTGAGGGCTTACCTCATCAGATCGGTACAAAGCAGAAATACATCTAACAAAAACACAGAGTGGACGTGACAAGGTACTTATACAATGTACATCCCCACAACAACAACAAAAAACACTAAGTACAGATCTGCGTTATCATGTACTTTTCTCATTGTTGAAAGCCATACGGTGACCTATAATTGTTAATTTCTGTGTCAGTTGGTCTCTTGTGGAGAGTTGTTTCATTAGCAATCACACCACATCTTCTCATTTTCATTTTAAAGTTATTTGTGGTTATTAATCTATAATTGATATAATATATATAACGAAATCCTGGACTTAATAATTTACCAGAAATACATAAATTACGTTAATTGAAATCCAAAACGTCACAACAGACACGGGAATAACCGGTACGGGCATAGCGAACGAGTTGTGATATATAAATCCCGTAAGATGGTGCCAAAGGAACATCACCTTCCAAAAAAGAAAAATTAAAAATAGGGAACGAAAAATCGTCCCTTTTGTAGTAAATTTTTAGTATAGAGTTTCCCGTGTACAACTGAATTGTTTACATTTTCCCCGTAGAATATACTTACAAAAATGTAGTCACTCAGTGATGTATCAGCAAATCGTTGGACCATTGTAAAGAGATAAAATAGTAACTTGCAATGAACAATTCAATGATTATTTATTAATTTATGTCTGTTACTTCTTTAACCCGAAATCGCCTCTGTAAAGGGCGAAAATGTTTTGCAATGTTCCTGAATATCAATTTTACCTAGGATTTCCTGATGTTAAATTGCATCTTAACACTATCAGTGGAAAATCATGTGTCCAAATATTACCTCCCCTTTAAACACTGAAGATGTTGATTTTTCAATGTTGGTTATGTTTTAGCAAGGACACTAATAGTTATAAATTTACAAGAAAACGGTCTGGTAGTAACAATAAAAAAAGATTTGAAATGAAAACAAAATTACCCAATAAAGTTATCATTTTCCTCCTAGAATAGCAAACGACGAGTACAACACGCTATAGAAGTTTTGTGTATGAGAAAAAAAAAGAAAAAAAAAGCTTTGTGTAAAATTAGGTTAAAATACATTACGTTTTTATAATACTTAATTTTCAGCTAGTAAAATAATAAGCCACTTTGCAATTGGCGTCATTGTTCTTCGAGCAATTTAAATAAAGTGTAAAAATAAAATTTTAACTTCATTTATCAGTCTTTAATCTTTATAGCTCCTATCCCTACTATTCCTTACACAAATGGGTTAAATGCTCAAAATAACTATGTTCGACTAGATATATCACTGAATTGTAAATAATATATGTAAAATATATAGGATATACGTCAATTGGACCGGACCAATTTTCATTTTTTATCAAATATTCTATTTTCATATATCAAGAAAATGTCAATGTCATCTTGTGAAAAAAAAAGGGAACTACAATGTACATGTAAAATACATAAGTTGATTAGTTGCATGATTGTGTACGCATGAAACTTTATAACTCACATT
>JAHUZM010000265.1:0-55173 GCA_019925275.1 Mytilus edulis | reverse complement strand
TAATGGACAGACACATTATTTCTGTGAAGGTTAATATTTTGACAACATGTGTTGCAGAATATATAGCAATCGACAAAAACATCTGTCGATAAATTTAAATATATGACGAACCTTAAATTTTGACTTCTCCAAGAAAAGAAAACCTCAGATTGGATTTCGAAGTTTCGAATTTGAACTTCCTAATAATGGTAAATTCAGAGAGAGCTTAAAATGCAGAAAATATTGACATTCCTGTGGATGTCACCTTTTGTATTTTAGATGACCGACATATGGACTTTAACTACCGTGAAGATTCAGAGCCTGACTATTTTATGTAAAAAGGTGTTCTGTCCATAAATAAACGTTTGAACCCAATAAAAGAAATTCCATTGATAACACAATTGGCACGATAACTATAACACAAAACAGATTAGCGATTTATCATCAATACCAGATTTAAAAAATTGTACACCAGACGCGCGTTTCGTCAACAAAAGACTCAGCAGTGTCGCTCAAAAGTACGAAGCTGAAAGTATTGAGAAACCGTCTGTTGTTTGATCCATATATATGTGTTTGCATAAACAAATTCCTTACAAATATTTCGGTTATGCAAATACTCAATGACATGTAGGTTATGCTAATACATTATACAGTTAGTAAATGAGGATAGTAGTACTTTTCTCAATATGAATTATAAAGCTAATATTTATATTGATTATCATTTGTTTTGATCCGTTGGTGTTATAACACAACATATATTATGTAAGACAACATATAAAAGGTTTGTCAACAAATGTAAATTTACAACCATGTGTTGAACAGTACAATTAAAAACTGTTTATGTTCAAATCAATTAAACAGGAAAATGTTCTTTGCAAATAATTAAGTGACAATTACTGTGAGTTTTAATTCACTTTTAGTAATTGATTTAGATGCAATATTTTTTTCATATTACGTATTTGTTATCTTTATTTGACTAGAAATATAGAACAATATTGCATCTAAATCAATGACAAAAAGTTTCTAAATAATTTGTGAAGAAGAGAAAGTGTCACATAATTTATCACCTTTAACATTTCATTATTGAGAGTTATAATGTCTAATAAAAATCGTAAAAAAGGTACAGCAAAACACAAAGCACTCAAGGGTAAATTTAAAAAGGGGAAGTCAATAAAAAATGACAGAGCCAGATGTATCAAAGAACAGAAAGAGTGGAAAACAACTGTCAAATTCCTGACAGGGGACAAATATTTGTCGAACAAAATGGTGAATCCTTCAGACACTAGTAAAACACAATAAGAGCAAAGAATCAAGATCATTTAATTGATAAAGGTCTTTCCGTTTACGATCCAAACTGATTTTGTTCTATTAATATATTTTTATGAAAAAGAGATTGAAAAAATCAACAGATACGGCCTCAACCGCCTCATTTCTGAACATATACATCGAATTTGACGAAAACAGTCATCTCTGTACCAGAATCTATGACACTTCTTAGTGAGTTGGATGTTTAAGTCAGTTGTGTTTGTATGTCTGCCATGTATGTTAAAACTGATTCTAATGACGCGAAATAATATCGAATAACTGATAATCACCCGAATGACAAGTATGCGGACCCATAATATTAGACCTTTGAGGGGTTATCTAAAAGATAAATACATCAAACCTTTGACTCTTCATGCTCTTTATGGTTTCCCTCTAAACAAGTGTCTACGTCTTTGTTTTCATTTTAACCCATGGCCTAGTGAATGTCCCCTATTGATGAATACAAGCTCACTGTATAACTATTTGGCGGATGTTTGCGTCGAGAATTATGCCAGTAGTCAACCATCAACGGTACATTTAGAAGAATTACTAATACTAAGTGAATTGTATTTTGAATAATTTTCATCACATATTCGAGCTTCAAAAAAGGAAAACCAGATAGAAAATAGTTATCAAAGGTACCAGGATTATAATTTAATACGCCAGACGCGCGTTTCGTCTACATAAGACTCATCAGTTACGCTCATATCAAAATAGTTGTAGAGCCAAACAAATACAAAGTTGAAGAGCATTGATGACCCCAAATTCCAAAACATTGTGCCAAATACGGCTAAGGTAATCTATTCCTGGGATAAGAAAATCCTTAGTTTTTCAAAATATGCATAGTTTTGTAACAGGAAATTTATAGAACATCCTAACTAATTTAAAGTTGATACCTCAAGTAAAAAGGAAATGATGCATATGTTTTTATGACTAAATGAATAGTTTTCATTCTAAAACTTATGTACCAATCCTTTTTCTGAGGCACTTTCTTCACATTTAGAAGAAATTTACTTTTTGTTAATTGCTTGATTCAAGCAAACAATTCGCCGACATATTTTCCGTATGCAAGTGACATTAGCGTGACCCTTCTCGTAAAAATCCGGTGATCGCAATACCCAAGGATCTGTTATTAAAATAAACTATCATCTGATTGTACATATTATACACCTGCTCAATATCCATGTTTCTTTGTTGATTATTAACTATAAGGTGACAATCGGTAAACTACGGCTTCAAAACACGACAATTAATCAGTTGCCATTTTTTCACTTTATAACAGACTGATGAACTTTATGATATACATGCATTGGTTCAACAATTGTATAAACATTATTTTTCACCATTCACTCGTTTCATATGACTTTAAAGTAACATTTTTAAGCCGCTGCTTTCTGTATGTTCCTTCCATAACAGGAAGCTAGTAATACTGTAATTGTCGTTGATTGCTGAATACAATGTTTGTTTTTCGTTTGCTGGTTTTACATAAAAGCTGGCTATAATTCGTTCCGCAGGACTTAAAGTTTCGTCTACATCAGACCCTTAGTGGTGCTAGATTTCTAATGCGTGTCTGGCGTACTAAATAATAATCCTGTTACCTTTGATAACTAATAGTTAAAAAAAAGATTAATATAATTGATGTGGAAAAAAATATAATGTTTTATTATATTTTATTATATTCTGTGTATTTTCCTGGATACTCAGAAAGTATTTCACAGGGATACTTTATTGAAGCTTGGACAATGAAGTAAAGATGTAACAAGCAATTTGAAGAAAAAAGCATATTTATTTGTTAAAAAAAAAAAAAAGATAACTAATTGAACAGATAGGGATTATTGATTGGAAGTCTGACACCTATTGTGTTTTCTAGTCGAAAGAGAGGTAGTCCATAAAACCTGACAAAACCATTTGTTCGACTAAATCAATCAATCGAACCAACAGAAAACAATTCTCATATTTCTGACTTAGCACATACATACAACATTGAAAACCTCAGACCGAGTAAAACGAACTGTTCCAAAAACCGATGATGATCTCATAGTTTATTCATATGAACTACCTTGAGTGAGCAACCCCAACAGACTTAATTTTTTAGCTCAAAATTGGCTTATTATATTTCTCTTTCATCAAAAGTTTCATTTTAGCAAATATGTTGGTTAGCTTAAGTAAACAATGAGATCAACAGTACTATTTAGTGTCAGAGTAGGGCTACCTTTACATTCGTTCTAAATTAGAGAAAGTAATTGTTTGACTGACACCAATACGGACTCGGGATTGGTAATGTTTCTTTGATTGTCATTAATTTTATTCTAATTGAACTTTTAACTTTGTTAATATCATTCATTATCTTTCAAATTGATCTTGAAATAAATTCAAAATAAATTATCATTCGCATTAAATATTTCATACTTTATTTAAGACTGGAAATCAGCAAATGTTCAGTCGAACATAATGTTATTACAATTTCACCATTGCTAACATTTCTTTTGAGACATGAACATTCAAGCAGTACAGTCGAACCTTCTAGATTCTAACATGCAGCATCATGACTTTGTTAGTTGTTACACAATATACGAATGACAAAAAATGTACCGTCCTCTCTTTCATATTTTTGATTAACTACCTTATACACGTATATCAGCAACACAACAGACATAACTAGTGAAGCGGTAAACTGCTGGCTCTTCGAAATCGTTTGAGTTCTTATCCAGTCTTCATGTTGATTAATGTAGCTCAGTCTTAACTTTTTGTATGTACTGGTTCATGGATTATAACATATGATGTTGTCTTTTTCTTTTCACAATAATGTTTTCATTCTTTTTACTCTTGAGATGAGATAATCTGTAATCTGTTTGGTTTTATTGTTACAATTAGCACAAAACCATTCTATGAACAAACGTTTATATGTACATTTATTAAGACGATATAAGGGAATATACAATCTACATGTCGCCATAAAATTTCATCACTTTATCTAAGGAGAGCTTCCACCGATAAATGAAATCTAGAATTTTTATGGTCTAGTTGGCTGAGCGTTTCAAGTTGAGGACAACAGTAGTTTCCAGACATTTACATTATATGAATCTAATAAGAAGATAAAAATCAAGGTACCAAGATCGTCTGAAAACATTCTAAAAAGTAAGTTCTGTATATACCCAATGATTCCCAGTTATATAATAGAGAAAATATGACAAAGAATCGCAGAGCCTCATTAAAAATTCAAGACTTAGAACATACTCACCCCTTCTCGTCCAATGAAAAGTAAGTTTTTCCTCTTCTAATTTTCATAGTACATGGTTTTCCATGCACTATGAAATGCTATACATGAATGACTTTTCATTGTCAGTTAATTATAAAAGTGAACTCTTAATAACTGCACTAACGAAGTGTATAATCCCCTGAGGCATTTCCCATGGAAAAAAAGCCTACTGATTAAAGATGAAGATCAAAGATTAAAACAAAACATTTTGAATTTTGCAAATTTTCATGCATTTTCTAACGGTACACATATATAGAATAAACAAAAACAATTTGGTTAAGGATGAAGGTAAAATAATACTTATTTAATGTGTATACCTGACATTTGAAGGATTTTTTTCTCTTTCAAGAAAACAATGCCAGACTGCTGATATATAAAACAAAGAATTTTTTTGGAGAAACACAAATACATGTAAATTTATCAATAGAAAGTAAGCATTTAATGTTGAATGGTCTGAATTTCAATATTTATACAGAGAGTTTTATATCTAAAAAAAAAAGTCAAATTTCAAAAAGGGGATTTATATAACATTGTGTTGCTTTTTAAAGGGAAACTTCGCAAAAAAATCAAAAATTTATATTATGTTCATTCTGTATAAAAATGCTCAAATTCATAGATATTAAAGTTTTATTCCGCTAGATAAGCGATCACCATCGATTTTAAATTTAGAGTATTAATTATCTGCGTTCCGCCATTTTGTCCTTCTTTCCCGATTAATGAAACGATATGTCTATAAACTACAAAGAAACAAAACTACAGTAACCGATGTAGTCGTAATTGCGTGTCGATATCTTGTCAATCGTACGGTTGTTTTATCCGACTAACTAACCATGGTCTGTTGTTTTTAAACTTGATATTGGAATTAGGTGAAAAGTCAAAGTTGAAATCATAAATAAGTGTTCCGTGAAAATTGTTTTCGAAAATCTAATTTGTTCATAATTCTTTAAAGTAATAAACTGTTTTCAAATAAATTTTGATCTTCCCTCTTCTGATCACCAGCATGGCTAAAGGTATTACTTCCAAAGGTATTGTGAGGGGTGTGAGGTGACACGTCCAGGTATTCAAGCGATTTCCTGTCGGGCTTGCAAGTTCACGCATCGTTTCACTTCTGCAGGTAATATTCAGTGTACACGGCTGATAACATTTAACTTTCCATTTTGAACTATCAGATGTATAATATACAACTCTGTCTTACTTGTCATTACCAAACTCATACGCTTGTTTATAAATAACATTTCTGGTGTAAAGAATATTATTCATAAAAATATAAATAATACCCAAAAAATAAGATTTGATGAAATTAAAATCTATTTAAATATTTTTTCCAAGGGTGAATTTGGGAAAATGTAATATATACTCATTGTCAAAAGTGAAGGACAGATTGGAACATACCAGAAATATTGATTTAAAAAAATGTACGCACTTGCCGACGATTCGTTTATACGACTGGATAGAAAGTTACGGAACTATAGCGCAATTTAAAATATATACATGTATACATTGAACATAAGAAAAAAACATATATTTTGAATAAATAGGGGTAAAAGTGTTGTAAATAGACTAGTCCACGTATGCCAACAGTATGTAATCATCGAATGTCGATAGACTATTGTATACCAGAGGAAGAAGAGAACCAATTTGATTTAAATACAGGTCGATGTATTACTTTTGCTTTGGTTCATTGAAGTTGTGGACATAGTAAAATCACAGATTTATATTTCAATAAGATTGTTCTCGAACAAAGGAAGGAATTCGTCATCACAATTGTTATATATGTCACTGGACGAACACTAATTATCCCGAAGGGATGTGAATATTTTGCTGGGAAACTTTTGAGTATCAAAGTTTCAAATTAATTTCGGGATTTATTTTTTTCTTGGTATTCAATAACAGAAAAAAGAATAAATAACTTGTCCGCTAAATAGGGGTAATCTTGTCAGATGAAAGACTTTTAGTTATATTTAAAAAAAAATAGGGAAATATGACATTAAATTGGTTCTGTCTTTTTTTTTAAAAATCGTTAAAAAGATGTGTGTCTAAGGTGAACGCCACAAGAACCCTGTAATACTAGTACGAGAGTATAGCATGTAAACATTCCTTCTCAATAATATGGTTGTATTGGAAATCTTTTCATACAGATTGACAACTCATTGTCCGATATGCATGTAATATTTGCCACATGACGCCCATAGTTCTTTCTACCATCATCATCTTATTCTTTGATATTGCTGTCAACATCGATGGTTCACACCCAAACAAAAGGGGAGTAATGGACCTTCAGAGCTTCTCCGTGTTATACACTTGTGAAATATATAGACGAAATTTCTGTATTGAAATGAATATACATCTCACAAACAGGATTTTCAAATAACGATTTTGAGTAATCACCTTACAAACCAATATAAACGTATGGCAAGATATAACCATGAAGGAATTTAGTTTTTGTCAGACTCAAGAACTCATCACTATCATAAACGTATACGTATATATGCATACAATTTCAAATATCAAGAACAAGCGGTCGATGTCGATAGTCCGTTTTCTAACTGTTCGAGTTAGACATGTCACTTGTTCATTCTTGAAAGCCTTCATATTCCCCGTCTAACGATGGGAACTGTTTCTGATTGTGTTGACTATAAATGCTTGTATGGTAATTCTGTTGTTTAGCTGTACAAGCGGTTGCATTTCATCTCCTTTCCCAACAAACAAACGAACGAAACGCTACTAGTCTGCTTTCTCTGGAGCTCATCCTCAATGGCTCTTATACGTCAGGAAACTTACATGTATACTAATAATGATTGTTTCAAGAACAACGATGTATGGACGAACTATTCTAAATTCGTCAATATCAGTTATGCATGACTAAAATATAACTTTTATTACAACTACTGTATTACTTATTTGGATTAATGACGGCTATCATGTTCAACATTGCACAACTATTATCATAGAATTAAAAAAAAAATCCTCAAAAATCCTTAAAAAAATTTAATGCCTTAGCTTAGATAATTGGTATTTTTTCACAAAAAGTTCGTGTAAATGATTGTCAAATGAATTTAATTATGTAAGAATAAAATGTTAAAAAGAAACTAAAAAAAATCATGTATGTTGTATTTTTTTGTCAATTAAAAACTTTAAAATTGCAATAGTTTTATTAGCATTTAAACACAGCCAGATTTGAATACAAATTAAGAAATTCCGGTAAAGTCAATGATATCAAACAGATGCACAATGGTATATCAAATTGGGTAATATTGCATTTAGTTTTTATTAAAGATTAAAACTACTATTTTTTACTTCATATTTGAATCTTTACGCCAATTGCCGCTAAGAAAGTAATCAAAAATTGTTTCCTTTTATTTTTATACATTTTCGGATTTACGAATCTGAATTTTATTTTCAATTAATTTACACAATTTAATTATTGAATCTTTATTCTCATCGTGTATTAAATCTTAGTGTATTAACATCGTGACATCATACTCTTTCTAATCCTTTCTGGATATCCTTTCCAAATAACAACATTTATACCTGTGTACGCTTGAACTCACACCTGCGGCTAAATAGCTACAAGGTAAACGAATTGACCTCAAGCCGAGAAATATACAGTGACCTTTACAAAATAATATACACACTCTGCTCACACAATAGTTGCATTGAAATGATTATCAAAACAATAACGGTAAATAGACAAGTAAATAGTAAAAATGTTTAATAAATATTTTATGAATAAAATCTTAACAATAATTAATCAAATTTATTCAAAAACATTTACTAGAGACAGAGACATATAATTTTATAGGAGTTTAATTCAATGAATACAAAACGGTATATGCATATTCATTTTCGTTCATTATTATATTGTGGTTAATAACTACGACCATTCGTCAGCTGTGCGCTTTTAATTACGTATATTGTCGATAAGCTATAAGAGTTAAACAGATTTTATTTTTTCCCAGAATTCAATAAATCGGGCTAATACGTCACGACCCACTCGAGAATTCAACCAAAAACGTTACAAATACTTGATTTTCTCCGTTATTAGAAGGAATATAAATTTAAAACTTTGCAAATGTGTTTTTTTATGTTAAGATGAACATAATTAGATGATAAGTAAAAAATCGCGGAATTTCCCTTTAAAATAAAAAAATCTCAAGATATATAAGTATAAAATTTTACCTTAAGCAGAAGAAAAACGATTTATCCATACGGTCCTCACAAACTATGTCCGAGCTTTTTCATTCCATCCATTGAAATGATAATTACCTGTGTTTAACATTTAGTTCATTATAAAAAGTGAACTCTTATTCAGGTTTGAAAATTACAATGGGAAAGGATAATTTTGTAAGGTCACTCGAAAGTGTGAATATGTTCTAAATTGGTCAGACAATACTTGGTCATGTTTCATAAAACATGACCAAGTATTGTCTAACCTATAAATATAATTTTGGTAACCTGACGTAACCTTTGTCTATAAATATAACTTGTCACACTTATTATAATATTTCCATTATTCAAAGCGCTAGTAATGATGTTAAGGGACAATAGAAACATATTAGTTAAATATCATTCAGTCATTTGAACTGCATATGGAATTAACACCGTCACATTTGTCATCTTAACTTTCTTACAAAAAAGGATGTAGACACCAGTAGTTCAATTTTACACTTTTCGATTGATTCTCGCATTTACCTGTACATATATCTATCTGTTTGATTTTATTGAAACAATTAGCACAAAACCATTCTATGAACAAACGTTTATATGTACATTTATTAAGACGATATAAGGGAATATACAATCTACATGTCGCCATAAAATTTCATCACTTTATCTAAGGAGAGCTTCCACCGATAAATGAAATCTATTACTCATATGGTCTAGTTGGCTGAGCGTTTGAAGTAAAAGACAACAGTAGTTTCCAGACATTTACATTATATGAATCTAATAAGAAGATAAAAATCAAGGTACCAAGATCGTCTGAAAACATTCTAAAAAGTAAGTTCTGTATATTCCCAATGATTCCTAGTTATCAAATAGAGAAAATATGACAAAGAATCGCAGAGCCTCATTAAAAATTCAAGAATTAGAACATACTCACCCCTTCTCGTCCAATGAAAAGTAAGTTTTTTTCCCCTCTAATTTTCATAGTACATGGTTTTCCATGCACTATGAAATGCTATACATGAATGACTTTTTATTGTCAGTTAATTATAAAAGTGAACTCTTAATAACTGCACTAACGAAGTGTATAATCCCCTGAGGCATTTCCCATGAAAAAAGAGCCTCCTGATTAAAAATATCAAAGATTAAAACAAAACATTTTGAATTTTGCAAATTTTCATGCATTTTCTAACGGTACACATATATAGAATAAACAAAAACAATTTGGTTAAGGATGAAGGTAAAATAATACTTATTTAATGTGTATACCTGACATTTGAAGGATTTTTTCTCTTTCAAGAAAACAATGCCAGACTGCTGATATATAAAACAAAGAATTTTTTTGGAGAAACACAAATACATGTAAATTTATCAATAGAAAGTAAGCATTTAATGTTGAATGGTCTGAATTTCAATATTTATACAGAGAGTTTTATATCTAAAAAAAAAGTCAAATTTCAAAAAGGGGATTTATATAACATTGTGTTGCTTTTTAAAATAAAAAAAATCTCAAGATATATAAGTATTAAATTTTACCTTTTTCATTCCATCCATTGCAATGATAATTACATGTGTTTAACATTTAGTTCATTATAAAAAGTAAACTCTTATTCAGGTTTGAAA
Organism: Mytilus edulis; assembly: GCA_019925275.1. Classification (NCBI taxonomy): domain Eukaryota; kingdom Metazoa; phylum Mollusca; class Bivalvia; order Mytilida; family Mytilidae; genus Mytilus; species Mytilus edulis. The sequence continues at coordinate 44,843 of JAHUZM010000265.1, read as the reverse complement.
ATTACAATGGGAAAGGATAATTTTGTAAGGTCACTCGAAAGTGTGAATATGTTCTAAATTGGTCAGACAATACTTGGTCATGTTTCATAAAACATGACCAAGTATTGTCTAACCTATAAATATAATTTTAGTAACCTGACGTGACCTTTGTCTATAAATATAACTTGTCACACTTATTATAATATTTCCATTATTCAAAGCGCTAGTAATGATGTTAAGGGACAATAGAAACATATTAGTTAAATATCATTCAGTCATTTGAACTGCATATGGAATTAACACCGTCACATTTGTCATCTTAACTTTCTTACAAAAAAGGATGTAGACACCAGCAGTTCAATTTTATACTTTTCCATTGATTCTCACATTGTGCGAAAACATAAATTGTATATTCTAGTGCAACATCGTTTGTATTTCATTTTGTTGGATAACGTTACCAATTCGCATGGCATCAATTGACAATTGATGCTATGAAAATGTTCGCGCTAGCGCAGACGATTGATGACAAATTCTAAAAGTGTGATATGACGTTGTTTCTGTCAGTTTCATTAGAATATAGATAACTAGTGAAGCGGTAAATTGCTGGCCCCTCGAAAGCGTTTGAGTTCTTCTCCAGTCTTCAGGTTGATTAATGTAGCTCAGTCTTAACTTTTGTATGTACTGGTTCATGGATTATAACATATAATGTTGTCTTTTTCTTTCTCAATGATGTTTTCATTCTTTTTACTCTTGAGATGGGATAACTCTTTTGTTATTTTTTTTGTAAACTATTGAAGTCTGTTATCTGTTTGATTTTATTGAAACAATTACCACACAACCATTCTATGAACAAACGTTTATATGTACATTTATTAAGACGATATAAGGGAATATACAATCTACATGCCGCCATAAAATTTCATCACTTTATCTAAGGAGAGCTTCCACCGATAAATGAAATCTATAATTGTTATGGTCTAGTTGGCTGATCGTTTGAAGTAAAAGACAACAGTAGTTTCCAGAAATTTACATTATATGAATCTAATAAGAAGATAAAAATCAAGGTACCAAGATCGTCTGAAAACATTCTAAAAAGTAAGTTCTGTATATTCCCAATGATTCCTAGTTATCAAATAGAGGAAATATGACAAAGAATCGCAGAGCCTCATTAAAAATTCAATTGACAATTGATGCTATGAAAATGTTCGCGCTAGCGCAGACGATTGATGACAAATTTTAAAAGTGTGATTTGACGTTGTTTCTGTCAGTTTCATTAGAATTGAGATAATTGAATTGTATTGTAAGCTCCGACGACATCAATTGCTGATTTGATAGTCGAAAATATCCGTTTACTGTCTCTACTAACGCGTCGCCAGTAAACTCAATTTGCGACCATCAAATCACCAATTGATGCCGTCGGAGCTTAAAATACAAGGCACGTTATCTCCTAATTCTTCTTTACACCTTTCATTACATATTAAACATCCAAGACAAATCTCTCGTCATGTATAATAGAAAAGTACAAGAACTTTCTGTAATATGTTTTAAAGTTTTAAAGAAAAAGTTTATCAAAGAAATAATATTTTATGCATGGATTAAAATGAAACGCTTGGCTAGTCATACTTTCACTACAACTGTTGCATATTACATCAGTTAAATTAAAAAATATAAATAATCGAATGTTTTAAACTCATGTTTCTGAAATCATTGTTATTTGTAACTTGGATAATAAAGACAATGGGAAAATTAGCATGTTTTCATATTTTAACTCTTTTTGTAGGATTCATATATAATACAGGTAATATATTATTTAGAAAATTTATACACATGTATACCGTAGCAAATACAAAACGCAATGGTTTGGAATTGGTGTTCAACTTTGTTCATTCACCCCTTTTACGTTCGAGTTTGTGTTTTTCTGGGTTTTGATGTTACGTGGTATTTGAACTGTTATGTTGCATAATATGTTTGTTTTTCGATTCATGCTTTAATATCTTCGCAGTTTGTTTTAAAGAAGACTGACCCACTTTAATTACATCTTAATCTAAGATTCAATGATTTTACAATAATTTCAAGATGTTATCATACACCAGGGGGAAACTATAATTTGCCGGAAGGTAAATCAGTTTTACTCATTCTTACATCGACGTATGCATGCTAGCTGAGGTAGACAGGTTTGCTAGCGGCCAACCGTCCCCTGACCTGTCACTGTTGTGTAACAACACAAAATCAGAACAAAAACTATAAAATCAGTCGATGAAAGATTCAGATCGTAACAAAACACAAAAATAAAACAGGACACAAAAGGACGGAAGTCAAGTAAAGATCTAGGAATAAACCAAGAGATCCAAATGGTAAAGCAGACATCATCACTTCGTAAATTTTTCGGACGCCATCACGAGTAGTAGATCGTTATGGAATATCCGTTTCACAGATGATATCGGATATATTCCTTATGTTGTAACTGCAATCCTGTTCCTTTTCTACGAGCGTGACCTACCGAATTAGACTATTTACCGGCTTTGTGATAACATGACAACACGAGGTGACACATGAGGAGCAGGATCTGCTTACCTATCGGGAGAACCTGAGATTACCCTAGTTTTAGGTAGGGGTTGTGTTGCTGTTGTTCCACTATTTGTGACATTTTAACCTATTGTGTCTGTTTGTTTTGTTCACACATCGTTGTCAATATAATTGAATTTGATGCGACTGTCATACTGGTGAGATGTTTAGCTAGCTGTATGATCAGTTGTTATCTCGTCGTGTAATGTGTTTGAGCTTTTGATTATTTCATTTGATTAAGAACTTTCCGTTTTGAATTTTTCTTTGGAGTTCAGTATTTTTGTGATTTTACTTTTTACTGAAGTTAGTTCAAAGAATAAAATTATCTAGAAGTGAAGACTAAAGTATTTTGCAGGACTTGATTTCTATTTCATAAGTGGAAGTGAGTTTATAAGTCGGATCGCAATAACAGTAAAATTTTCGCAGTATTCGTTTTAATTGAAGTGAAAAAAGCGAAAACAACACGTTTAATCATTTCATGCGTCCGAAGCGATTTTCGGAATTTACCTTCACCGGGAACGCCCAAAGCGCAATTTTTGACAGCCGAAGATGTATGAATACAGGAATAATTAAAGAGTTATATAGACGTTACGCACGGTATTGGTGCCACTTTGCGTTACACGACGTTCCTAATAAAACGACGATTTTGACGTTATTCAGGACCACAAAAAGTTTCAAACGTTGACCTTATATTCTATTCATGTGAAAATACCGCTAATTAATTGTTTTATTTTTTTCAAACGGGTGCAAATACAAAACTCCATTGAAATAAAAAAAAAATAACTTTTAATTTTTGCGAAGATTTGTAGATGCAAATATAACACAAAATAACAATTTGATGTCTTGTTAAATGAATTTTAAAATATATAAAAAGAAGATGTGGTATGATTGTCAGTGAGACAACTCTCCACAAGAGACCAACATGACACAGAAATTAACAACTATAGGTCACTGTACGGCCTGTAACAATGAGCAAAGGCCATACCGCATAGTCTGCTATAATGCTGACAATATAAACCAATTCAAACGAGAAAACTAACTGCCTAAATTATATAAAACAAAAATGAACGAAAAAGTCTGTTTTGTACATATTTCTTGGTGTTTTTTTTATCTTCAAAATGTTTTAAAACTTTAAAATATAGTTGGATACTATGAATGAAACAAATACAGGACAAATCTGAGGCTAATCTCTTTACTCTTAGGACGAGCGTGCTTACAGCATAACACATTGGCTGTTTTTGATTATAACATTTTAAAAACAGTGACTTATACTTACATTATAATTTATTTGCATATTATTTATTCTAACGTATAAGTAAGTCAAGACCACAATCTAAACATCAATCAAAATGTTATGGAAAATGTTTAAAATATAGCATATTTTCAAAAATCTCTAGCGAAAAGCTTTATAAAATGTTCATCAAGTTTGAAAAAGAAATACGTGCTCTCATGCTGCCGTTGCCAACTTTCAATGATTTAAAGTTGGTTGGGGTCTAAACTATCTCTTTAAAAAGAAAATGTTTTCATTGATTACAATCTTTAATTCATGATTGTTTTACCAAATAATTAAGAAAATTCATGTATGTAGGAATTTGCACATTTTGTACATAAATCATGCATGCCGTTATTTTTCTCGTTTGCATTGTTTTACATTTGTCATTTCGGGGTCTTTTATAGCGGACTATAAGGTACGAGTTTTGCTCATTGTTGATTCAATAGAGTAACCTAAGGAAATTATTAATTGGTCTTTGATGGAAGTTTGTCTCGTTGTCAAGCACACGGCCGCATCTTCTTATTTTATTATGAGAACGGTGATTCTGTATTTTTTTGTTTTTGCTTTCAGAAACATATTTTACGAGCTATTCTTTCGTCTGATATTTTTTCACAAACTCAAGCTTCAAAAAAGGGTCGGCAAACAATACTTATTTATAATGTTTGAAATTATAGAATTTGGCAAAGTATGGAAAATTCTTACACAGACCAATACATACCTCACAGATTATCAGCAGGTCAAAATCCGATTTTTTAATACGATTACTTTTATTTTACTTAATTTGTAACTTTGACTTTTTAAGTAATTGCTATAAGTGCATGTTTTAATGAATCAAAGCTTTTCTCAAGCGAACAACTATGAACCAGGAATGCATTGTATGCTCTTTTTATACTATTCATGGTAATGTTTGGTTCAGCGCTTCCATTTTCAACATATAACAGAGTATCGGTTGACACTAAATCTTCATTGACTTTTTTTTTTAAACAGTTTCCAAACTGATTATTTGTATGTTTTTGGTTTCAATCTTTTTGGTTTCGTTTTTACATTGTTTTAAAAGTATAATCAAAGTGCTGAAGTACTGAACATCGGATGACCGCATGCACTTGTCTAAGAAAAAAAAACCACATTTCTATACCTGAGGTTTATATATACAGGGATATATTTTTCATAAAAGTGCAGTACACGTGCATAGTAGACACTTTTCTATAGCATCGCGATGTAAAAATCATTATTCAAGCTATGTTTGGTGGCGTTCTGCGAAGATAAAAAAAAATATCTACTTTACACAACAACAACAAAAAATTGAATACAACAGATTGATTGGTTGATTTTTTTTCTCGAATGAGTTGGGAGTGTCTGTATATTAATATCTTGGAGCTAGCTGCTACATGTTTGTGTGCCATCCATCATATATGTCGGACAACTACTCGCTGTCTCTCTCTCTCTTTCGTTTTTTCTCAAATAATGGTAAAAGAAAAGTTTTAATTTCAATATATTAGTTTCATCACATGACTATGTACCAGGCAATTCTGTTGGAGATTTGAGAAAATAAACTTCATTCTGCCACACTACTTCTAAATGCAATAACCTTATTTTTCATACACATATTGCTAGGTAGATGACTAGAGATTGTTCTACTCGACAGTAGATAAAAAAAAATGATCGTTAGCTATACTGCAATGTTTATGACATACGAGTATTTCTCTGATAAAACTTTTTATTAAATGAGTCGATGCGTCAAAAAATGATTGCACGATTTACTGAAATGTTCACGACTAAGGAGTACTTTTTCTCATAAGATTTATTGTGATAATTTTTATTTATGTGTATAGCTTCGAATCTTTGAATAGCAACGTTAGGAATTACAGATACTATCTGGCTGAGGAGGATAATTAAGAAGATCTCACTTTTGATCGCATTTTCTTTTTCAATGTATCTTGCTTTTGTAAAGTGGGGGAGTGGTCATTAGTAAGTTTTCTCTTTGTTTAATGTTATAGCTCCGGTGCCTTGTATTTATGGAGTATCCCAGTTAAATATTTCGACATCTATTCTTTAAACAATGCAGATCTACATTTTAATCAGTGCATATTACACGAGAACTTTATTTTATATAAATCAGACCATTTCATGAAATTATGTTATGCCAAATATGCAAGAAAAGTCGTATGCAGTTTAACGTTATTATAACGCGAACGTCAAATTACGGTAACGGGGACATGTCATTGGACATCTTAGATCATTTCGGATTTTCTACCTGCAACTCAAACAAAAGTACATATCATATCATTTTAAAGGAAATTAAATGTATTTTTCATTCATATCAGTTAACAGGTGATAAAAATTTGAGATATAGTAGAATTTCGCTTGATAAAAAGCCTCTGAATTATTCTTTGTGTTCTTTTGTCCATCGGGACATTTTATTGGACACGGGAAAAATGACGATGTTTTTAAAATAAGACCGCAGTTACATAATGATGACTTCAGATAGCTTCTTCGGAACATGTATAATTTTTCTGATATCATTAAAATCCATGTTCGTATGTTATATATCATGAAATTGAAGACATAAAGTTTTTTTACGGGTTGAACAGCAAATTGGGACATTTTTTCTCTTTTTTATTTAAACTCTTCTGACGATCTTCCTTCTCTTATAGTTAAAAACGTCTATCACTTCATTTAACGTTTAATGTATACAATATAGTTGTAAAATTTTAAACCATTCTACATACTAATGAATCCGCATTTGGATTTCAAAGACGCACATGAAACAAAATTGTAACAGCGGGACACCCTTAAAATGACGTTATAGACATCGAAATGAGCATTTTTTTTCATTAAAAAATAGACAGAGCACAAAATCATCTATGTTATTGATTTCTATGGTTAATTTCCTTTCGAATGATATGCATAACATGGCTATTTATTGTATAGGATAAGAGCTTGAATTTGAATAACCCGCCATCTAACCCATATTTCCAAAGTGACACCAATATCGTGCGCAACGTCATAACAAAAATGACCTTCAAATAGCCACATCCATCTAAGATCACCTTTGCCTGATGGAGTTGAAACCTGAGTTTTTTAATAATTTATTAAACGGACAATTTCAGAAAGGTTTGTTATAAATTATGCCAGTACCGAAGTACTGACTACTGAGCTGATGATACCATCGGGACTGATTATCTACCAGCAAAGGTATCGATCCATTGCGGTAAAAAATGAAAACATAATAATTTTGTGCGTCCGAAGTGCTTTCCGTGATCTACCTTCATTAGATACGGTCAAAAATATTTGAAAGCCGCGGAATTGTGAACCCTCATAAATAAAATTCAAGAGGGCACTCAAATCATTTGATAATGATCGCATTTTGTAGACATTGTTTAAGATAGATCATACCATGAATGTCTGACAATTGAGATTTTTTATATCAAAACTTTGGATTTACCTTCATCTCAAACGATCAAAGCCACATACTTATTAGAGCCAAGGATGAAAGCAAAGAAAGAAACAAGTCATGTGATCTTTTGAAGAATTTATTCTTAAATTTTGTGTCTAACTTACGGTATTTTTTCCGTCTTAGTAGCTAACTAAATTACAAACATTTACTAAATTTTTCATCGGTAAAAGGGCATAATTAGCAAATATGAATCAACATGCAGACATATTGTACGTTCCGGTATTTCACATCCAATCTTTTATGGTAATATTGTTTACAAAGCATAAAAGTGTCGACGTTCTCCTCAAAACTATCAAAACCTCTTAACAAACTTATTCAGAAGGGATAAAGCCACGGTAGTGTTGTCGAGTCATTAAGAATTGCATATTTTTGTACTAGTATTAATATTGATTCACCCATAGGGTCTTTGCATCGGAAATTACATATTTATTCAAAAACAAGGTGTTGGCATGATACGGGTTATGTTTTTCTCATATATTTTATGATGGTTTTATACTAAACCCCTCACGGGAGGGATTGTGCTTGAATTTCATATGATGGAGACATTGGAGACATAATTTTCCAACTAGTTTAATTAAGGTCTTGAGTTGGAAAGTCAGTAACTGCCAGCAGTCCTTTGTTAATTTACATGTATGTATCATTGTCATTTTGCTTAGTTTCTTTTGTTGCCCAACCTGACACGATTCCCAAATCAGGAGCCTCTGGCCTTTGTTAGTCTTATATGCTTTAAAATGTAAGTTCATTTATATGTTTTGAAGTTTAGAATGACGTCCATTTTCACTAAACTGGTACACATTTTTATTTAGGGGTCAGCTGAGGCCCGTCTCCGGGTGCGATATTTTCTTACTCCGTTGAAGACCAATTTGTTGCCTTCAGCTGTTGTCTGTTCTTTGTTCTGGTTGGCGTCTCTTTGAATATTCGTCATTTTCATTTTCAATTTTACTAAACAGAATATATCTATGGTATTGCAATATATAAGTGTTGTTCAACCATACTCAGGTTTTTTTTTCACGAAAGGAACAGAAACTATCCCAGCGACAAATAGAAAGAAATCTTGCAAAGTTCTGTGATGTTATGTCAATATATATTGATGATGACATGTATTACATTTAGGACTTTCAAATACTTTTGCCACTGAAGAGGCAATAATAATTGTCGAAATGCGCATCTGGGGCAGTAGAATAAGCGAAGTTGGCATTGCACAAGTCATGACTTCTTTGACTGTTGATGACGTTAAAATACTATCGGGGTAAATCCCTGGGATGTATTTAAGTTTAGTCTCTGATGCATGCTTTTCTTTTGGCTTTTAACCAGCTTTTAGTTACTAGGGGTACTCTCAAATCGCACTTTCGTGTTAATTCGACCTGTTGATATAATTTGTAATGCATTTTTGTTAAAATGTTTACTTATTTAGGGTTATATCTAGTCTCTCTTTTCGTAATATATACTATCTTTGCAAAGTGTTTAGTATGACTCTAAATGTTTATTTCTGTCCTCGTACTATGTAATTTGTAAAAAATATTTCCGTTCTCCATTTATACTGTATACCTGACAACAAAATTATTTTCATTTACCTGTGTATATTATTCTATTTGGCGGCATTTTGATCAAGGTTATGATTGAATTTCTGAAATTATGTCATATCTCACAACGGTAAACAACTGTTGCCTTTATTTATTCACCCCTTTTTTATTGATTTTGTATTCACATTGTGTCATAGATCAAAGTGATTCGTTCAGTGGATGTTCACTTGTGTTAATATGTCTTTTGATTGAGTTAAGCCATTTAAATTGATATCTTATAGTGTGTCTTTCAATGTTGTAATATAACACTATTGTTTTGGGTAAAGAAGAAGGTTGTTACCTTTTAAAACGTTTAAACCTGCTGCATTTGTTTGCACCTGTCCTTAGTCAGGAACCTGATGTTCAGAAGTTATCCTTGTTGATGTAGTTCACAAGTGTTTCTGGTTTCTGTTTTTTTTATATAGATTAGAACATTGATTTTCCCGTTTGAATGGTTTTACACTAGTCATGGGGCCTTTTATAGCTTGCTGTTTTATATGAGCCAAGTCTCTGTGTTGAAGACCGTACTTTGACAATGATGGTTTTTCTTTTACAAATTGTTACTCGAATGTAGAGTTGTCTCATTGGCACTCATAGTACATCTTTTTTATATCTATTGTTTTCTGGGTCTTGCATGATAATACAGATACAATTATAATATTCCTTATAAAAAAGAAGATGTGGTATGATTGCCAATGAGACAACTGTACACAAGAAACCAAAATGACACAGACATTAACAACTATAGGTCACCGTACGGCCTTCAACAATGAGCAAAGCCCATACCGCATAGTCAGCTATAAAAGGCCCCGATAAGACAATGTAAAACAATTCAAACGAGAAAACTAACGGCCTTATTTATATAAAAAAATGAACGAAAAACAAATATGTAACATAAACAAACAACAACCACTGAATTACAGGCTCCTGACTTGGGACAGACACATACTTAAATAATGTGGCGGGGTTAAACATTGTTTTTATCTTGATTCCTACATCAAAAATGGATTTACGAGATCAGAAAATCGATAAAAAAAAGATACCAGACATATATATTCACTACCTTTATCCAATTATCATTTTTATCTGGTAAAATGCTTACTGATGTTTTACATTTCTTGTCAGAACACTTTTAATTAAATAAAGTTCGGTTCTCGAAAACTAATGATCATAAGTCCTTTTAAAACCGACAAAACGATGGATTGTGTTACGGCTGAAAGTAGCCATTTTCAAACTAAATTGAATTAGGGCAGTTCGTTCGGGTAGCCCCATTTACTTTATAACCAGGCGTATAATAGTGATTTGTTTTGTGTGGTTTTTTTTTTAAAGTAAAATTGTTCTTGCATGCTATATATTTAATGGTTTGATTCAGATAAAGTTATTGGATCTACTGCTAATTACAAAGGGTTTTGTGTCCTTCCTTGTCGATATCAAACAAAAACTTATCAATCCGCATTGGACAGCGCATCTATTGGTAGATGGACTATTAATAGTGAAGACCCAACAACATTGGCATTAAGGATTAATGGTACAGAAGTAACGAGTCAGTGCATGTGGAGATCTGGACCATTTTTTGTTTATCGGTAAATATTTTTGACTTTTAGAAAAAAGTAAAATCACAAAAATACTGAACTTAGAGGAAGATCAATTGGGAAAGTCCATAATCACATGGCAAAATCAAATAACAAAACGCATCAAAAACGAATGGACAAGAACTGTCATATTCCTGACTTGGTACAGGCATTTTCAAATGTAGAAAATGGTGGATTAAACCTGGTTCTATAGCGCTAACCCTCTCACTTTAATGACAGTCTCATCAATTTCCGATATTTTTACATTGATGCGTTAAATAAACAGACACACCGTTCACTTAAAGGTTTTCCTGTTAGTACAAGGTATTTAGGAGTAAGAACAAACACTAGGTTTATCGGAGTTTTATGTGTGTGCCCTAGTACGATGCCATGAAAACTTGTCACCTTGTAAACATTCGGCTCAGGGATTTGGGCTTATTTAAAGCAGGTTGTACAGTCATATCATGTTAACATATTAAGGTCGTTCGCAAAGCATTGAATGGTTGCTATTAGACGTGAGACAAAAATTTCGCATTATGATGAAAGTAATTTTTCCGTTATATTTTGAATTAAGGAATTTCTTTTCTCCGGTAAACCAGAAAATGTAATTTGTAATGTTTCCAAATTTAACATCTGATAACATCGTAACGTATAAATTTCTTGTTACAAAACTTTAAATTTTTCGAAAAACTAAAGATTTTCTTATCCCAGGAATAGATTACCTTAGCTGTATTTGGCACAATTTTTTGGAATTTCGGGTTCTCAATGCTCTTCAACTTTGTACTTGTTTGGCTCTATTTTGATATGAGCGTCACTGAAAAGTCTTATGTAGACTAATCGCGCGTCTGTCGTATTAAATTATAATCCTGGTACCTTTGATAACTATATACTAAATATTATTGATTGAATGTCTAGCACCAAGTAGAATTATTTTCTCTTTGGTATTTATAAAAGGTTAGACACACTCATGTACATACTTACCTAGTGATACAGTTTTAATAGAAATTACATTGAAATGATTTTACAGAAATGTAATAGACGGAAATACAACACATGCATGGTACTTTTGCAGTAGACACATTCCGAACGACGACAACGGAGATGTTATTACAATATACGGTAATCAAATGAGTAAGTCATTAACATTTGAATTGTTTCTTTATTTTTTTAAACATCATTTTTGTCTCGCCTGCGACGATGGTAGCAGTATGTGAAATATATGTGTTACTATTCTTAGGTGTCGGCATTAACTATTTGTTAAAAGCGCTATATTTCAAAATGTAGAAGACCTGGATGCTTCATATCTTGTATGCAGATACCTTATTGTACGAAGTTTCCTTCTAACACATGCCGAATGTCCTTGACCTAATTTGCATAGGTTAGCGACCTTATTTTAATGGTTAATTGGTTAAGGTTACGTTTTGTGTTTTCGTCTGTTTCAAGTACTTAAAACAACAGGTCATCTATATATAAAGAATACAAAACTTGGTCAAGTTCAAAGGTGTAGGTCAAATTCTAAATTTTGACTTTTACTTGTTCCTTTATCTCCTCTGTCACTTTTAAAGATATATATAAAAGAATTATGTTAACCTAATTGTGATTAAGATATAAAACATTTGGTCAAAATCCAATGACATCTTATTGGACCTGGAATGATTCAATTTAACTTTAATTGATTATTGCTCCAACTTGGTACTAAAGCCATAGGGTCTTTAACAAACTGTCGGTTGACAAACGACCTTGAAAAATATCAACCGGAAGTGACCTTGAGTAAACTGGAAGTAGATACTTTTGCACTTATTTCATTAACAAGTTCCTAGAAACTAAATATTTTTTAAAATAAATATACATCCATAAGTTGGAAGTGAATTTTACTAAACCAGACATATCTTACATCTCCCATATTACAGGCAAAAGTATATAGAAGCCGTATATTTTTGGGAACAGTGTAATTAAAAATATCATTTGAGACCGGAAGTGACATTTTTTTAACTAACAGTTGACACTTATCTCCTAATTTCAGGCAAAAATATATAGAAACATTTGTTTATTGAATCAGTATGAAAAAACCTATGCTTGGACGTCAAAAGTAACTTTGAGTAAACCGAAAGGAGCTTCTAATCAATAATTAATAAATTGATGTGGAAAGTTTTAAATTTTTATTCGTATTCTTACTCTTATATTTTTTCACATTCTTTTTACTTGAAAATCACAGCTGCAATTGAACAAACGTCAGCTATTAAGGAATGACTTTATAATATTGCATAAAAAAATATAACTTTATGCACATGTGAACTATCGTAATATCAAAACTTTTTATTCTCTCCAATTGATTACGCTTTAGCTATAGGCATATACTTTTTCCTGTAAATATACAGTTTTATCCCTAGAATGTCCAATTGTAAATACGCAATAAAAAACCAAAAACTTAATGTAGTTGAATTACTCTAATAGTTTGTTTCCAAGTCGACATTCCAAAATGTTACAATGATTATAAACAACATAAAAAAATCTACGGAGTTTAGTTTTGACTTTAACATTCATATATATATAATATTTTAATAGAACAGTTTCCTAATTATCCAACGATTTGTGATGTTTGTAACGGAAATATGACAGGCCTTTCAGTTTTTAAAGGTAAGAATAATAATTCTTAAAATATGTCTCAACGTTGGAGATATGTTTCAGAGTCCTTTCTATCTTATTTTCTGTCGATCGATTCTTTCTATGCATATATCAAGTAATGTATTAAGTATATAGTTTACCAAGTGATTAGTATGTGTATAAGTATAACCATATTGTCCAGAAAATGACACCAGATGCACCATGCATTGTGCATGAATGATTTTATACAAGACTAACAAAAGGCATAGGCTCTTGACTTGGGACAAACGTAAAAAATGCGTCGTTGTTAAACACGTTTTGTGAGATTTCACAAAAGTTGATTCAGTAAAAATACCAATCATATCTATTTACAACAAAAGTCGCGCATTAATTAAACCAAGTGCTATGTATACACCAGCAACTAATATTGTGCACTTTTTAACATTCATCTTACTGTATGTTGTGCATATGGCGAGATCATATTGAATTTATAGCTTTCCATACTTATCATGTTTTTACACTGATGCTTGATACAAATGAGACGAGAACAATACTATATAAGATTATATAAAATTGAAAATGAAAATGAGGAATGTGTCAAAGAGACAACAATCGACCATAGAGCAGAGAAACAACCAAAGGCCTCCAATGGGAGTTCGACATAGCGAAAAATCCTGCACCGAAGGCGGGCTTCAACTGGCTCCTATAGAAAAATGTGTATTAGTTCAGTGTAAATATCCGTCACACTTAACTCCGAAAAATATAAATGAACTAAAATGTAATAACACTTACAATACTAAAAAGGGCAGAGGCTGTTGACTTGGGACAGGCGCAAAAAAATGCAGCATGGTTAAACACGTTTTGTGAGATCTCAACCCCCTATGCCTCTAGCCAATGTATAATAAACAAGTCCGAAGACAGAATAAACTAAGCAAAATGACAATGATAATGATACAAAGGAATTCTAGCAAATACTGACATGCAAGTTCATGACTTCCATTAAACTGATTTAAAGCTAATGTCTTTATCATATGAAAATCAAGCACAATCCGTCCCATTAAGGGTTTAGTATCACACCATCATAAAATAGCAGAAAACTATGTATTACAGTTATATAGCTGTTTATCGCATCATATGTACAGCCAATTATCAAACGGCTGTGGATTGTAGAAGAAATATTATATGATTTCTTTATTGTCATTTTTTTTTAATTAGATACTTTAAACTGTTTTTCAGATGAAAAAACAGGTATGTGTATGCTTCATATATGAAATGACATTCCTCTATGTTAAAACCTTGTTCAGAACATGATGTTCTATATGTAAATGGGTTTTTTCATTCTCAAATATGCATTTTTATTTAAATTCAACAAAATTTAAAAGAGTAATTGTGTATGTATACGATATCAAATTCTTCTTACTTTTAAACATATATGCAGAAGGTGTGTGAGCATTTTTCTTTTTTTTTACTTACTTTTTAAGATATAGATCAAATGTTTCAACCTTTTCAATGATTAATCAAGAAATATTTTAGTGACCTAAGAAATCTCATTTTAAAGAAAGAAATTACCATTTATTATATTTGTCAACAAGAGGTTCCCTCATAATATTCAGGAGATTTCATTTATCAAAGTAATCCAAAGAGAGGCAAACAACACAAAAGTCGTAAATCAAACTGACAATGCCATGGCAAATATTGTAAAACGACCAAAAGACAAATAGTACTTATAACTAATGTTACCAAACAAAACCTAGAAATGAAGTACGAAGCAACACGGACCTCGCCAAAGACATTGATAATATCCCACATTTTCTTAACAAGGATGACCAACCATATTATTGACGATGAGATGATTCTAATATGACTAAATTGTCATTGATATACAAGTGTATCCGACAAAATCTTTACAATCAATGTATTAAACATACTGTCTTAAAGGTTTTTATTTAGCCATGGCGTTGTTTATTTTCGACTTATGAGTTTGAATGTCCCTCTGGTATCTTTCGTCTCTCTTGTTAACATTTTTTCCATTTTTAGAAAGCTACAAGGGCCTCATGGATATGGTCATAATTATAAATTAACTTTGAGTATTCGAAATGCTGTCTATTTTGCCCCAGGAATAGATGAACTTGGATGTATTTGGCAAGAGTTTTGGCAGGAATTTTCACTTTTCTTCAACTTCGTTATTTAATCAGTATTTTAGAGTACACAGAGTAAACATTTTTCCAGAGTATACGATCATTCGACAGTACACGAATATCTTTAACTTTAATAAAAAATATGTTAATACTTCAGTTCTTTATAACTTTATAAAAAGGTTCCAGACAATTTGTAATTTAATATAAATGCAGCACTTTTTATGAAACAAGATATAAAAATATGTTGCCAATGAGACACCTCTCTATCCAAATCACAATTTGTAAAAGAAAAATCATTATAAGTACGGTCTTCGACACAGAACCTTAGCTCACACCGAACAAAAAGCTATCAGGGATCCCAAAAAAGACTAGTGTAAAACCATTGAAACAGAAAAAAAAATCCAACGGTATTATCTATATAAAAAACGAGAAACGAGAAACACTTATGAACTACATCAACAAAAGTTACCAACGAATATCAGGTTCCTGACTTAGGACAGGTGCAAACCAATGCAGCAGCTTTAAACGTTTAAAATGTACCAAAATTCACCCTTACCCGAAACAATGGTTTAACATTACAATATAGACAGGCACACTATTAAATATCATTTGATATGGCTTAACTCAATCAAAATACATATGAACATAAGTGAACACACTCTGAACGCATAATTTTAATCTATGACACAATGTAAATACAAATTCAATAAAATGAAGTAAGGGTCGAATAAATAAAGGCAACAGTAGTATACCGCTGTGAGATTTTAAATCGTGTTAACGTTAAATGTTGCATTACACTCGACTATACTATTCTTAGAGTTGTTGTTTTATGATTTCAGAGTGCGAAGTGGGTAAGTAGTAATTTAATCCAAATCTTAAAAAAAAACTCTTCAATATCTTCATGATAATAATCTTAATTTATAATTTTTTTTTTACAAAAGAATAGAATACATTTGGTACAATTGGGGAATTCAAAAGACATTATTTGGAGGTTCAGCATTCTTATTGACGAAGTATTATACACCACTTGCACTACCTCTTGATCACTTGCACTACCTCTGAGAAAGCTCTCTCTCTTTCTCTTTCTGTCTCTCTCTTTACCAAATGATCTTGTTCCATATATGAGTTCGAATCTGATCATAATTGATTAGAATTGGTTGAGTTCCTGCCGAAGATCGATAGTTGTCTACAGACACTCTTACCTTCCCACCGAAACACTTGCCACCTCAGGTCGTCGCGATATAGCCACGAGAGCTTTAAATGGTGTTAAAGTCCAAGTATCAATCAAAATATCTAATGATCTTACATTGAAGACTAAGAATAAGGTTCATCAATTGATTTCTCATTAAAACGTAAAGACAAGGGAATAGTTAAAGTAATAAAGTACAACACACAAAACTTAATCATCTATATTGTAATTATCTAGTTTCGTACTAAGTAGGTGTTCTGATGTCATTTTAATTTTTATGAAGTATATGATATTCGAAATCGAAAAGGCAAAATATGTTTTTATCATGTCTATGTAGCATTAATTTTTAAACAACATTTTAAGACTAACTGGAACGCATACCACTTTTTCTTATTGATAATAAGAAAGTATTACATGTTTGCTATACATTTAAAACAGTTGATTTATTTCAGTTATTCTTCCTGGTGAGTAAAAGCTTTATTACTGATTAAATGGGCAAATATTAAGTGTTTCGCTGTAACATCACCGGTATCACAGTTGTCTATTTCTATCATCTATACGACTTCCATCTATACAATATCAACGAACATATTATTTGGAAATAAATGTTTGCTATATTTATTTTAAACATATATGCATTTCTTTGCATAGAATAAGCTACTCTAAAAGTGATTTTAGAAAAATATTTTAACCAATATATGTCCAGCGGAAACCACATTTTAAATAATTGAACTTCAATAACGTATTGCATTTGTTCTACAAAAGTGAATAAACTAATATTATAATTGAAACCAAATTTAAGGCTTCCTGAAATATAATATAAAACATTTAGTTTCTCAACAGTACAACAAAAATGTTAAAGCGTGTTGCCTGACCTGACTACAACGAGTTTAAGTACAATATATAATTATTACGCACATCATTAGGATTATCTAACTACCGTAGCTACAATAAAGTACTCGGTAAGAACGATACTGACTGTGCTGGTTATAAGACTGTATGGTACCGATTTCAGTGTACATTGCTTATTCATTGGGACGTTCAAGACCAACGTACCAGAAAAATTTCATATACAAATATATAAAACAAAAATATATTTGTTTTTTCTACGAAAGGATTAAATGTCGTTAGCGTATACGTCCACAAAGAAAGCCGAAAGATACCAAAAGGACATTCAAACTTATAATTAAGTCGTAAATAATTGATAACAGTACCTTATACATAAAACTCTTTATTTTTTCTATATACTACTATTTGTTTTTACTATTCAATTAAAAACATGGTTCTAATTTATTTCAGACAAAGTATGCAATATACCCTCTGTCTGTCCCGTTACTAAGGTTGGACAGACTCGTTGTACTAGCGAGGGTAAAGAGTTAGGTGACGGACTATGTTGCAAATAATATGTCAATCGATGATAACATAAGTGAATAAAGCCGTCATAACCAAAGACTTTGTTTTGTTATTCATTTCGAATTTTGTACTGTATGAAAACGACAGATAAAAGGAATTATTCTTTAATTCAGAGGTAGAATCTAAGGGAGAAAAAGCCTTTTATCATACTATTCAGTCAAGTCATAAAAATGTGAAATGATAACATACAAATATGTTTGGAATACAAGAAAATTGTAATTACATTACAGTCACGAATAAAAAATGGTTGGCAGGTACGCTTTCCTGGGTTTAAGGCTTACTGATGACAAGTCTTTAAAATTTCTTAAATTCCGTGCGTTACTCCTTCAAATCTGACACAATAGAAGTTTTAAATTAAGTTGACAGTAGTTGATCAATATTCAAATATTGTAGATCGATTAAAAAAAGACAAACCAAGATTACAAAGCAAAAATAATAAAATCTCGCGTGAACTGCAGAAGGAGCGAGACCGTGTGCGTCGACAAATATAGTGGTATCTAGAAGTATAAGAAATACCGACAACAAGTGTTTATTTCAGTCATTCTTCGGAACTCCGCGTCACATAAATAAAATATTAGGTGTCGTACGATAAAATAAAGGCCATGTTACGGTTTTGAATTATGAATTTGAAAATCAGTGTCATTATTGAAGATAAGATCACGATATGAAGTATATATATTTTTTCGATTGTATCATTTATCTAAAGTTCACTCGGATATTTGAATTGCAAGCACACATTGAAATATGGGTTATTGAGGGACAGAACATGATCATTAAATCTGAAAGTGAAATTAAAGATATTTTCAAGATGCCCTTTTCTTCTCGACTGAATAACAAATAATCTAATAGGAGTGCATAATAAGTACCAATTGGAATGTTGACTGTCTGCTGAAATTTCATTCAACCGAACACAACACATATGCTGTTTGTAAAAAAAAAAATTATTTCAATAATATAATCTTCGAAATAGTCGTTGAAGGAAACGATGTGCTTATTAAAAAAAGATTTGTGCAAGATACAAAGCAATTTAAATTTGTATCTACGTTCCCTCTTTGTTGTAGACAAAGTTTTGTTTAATTTAACGATATAGTGCATAATTCAGTTGAGGGCAAACAGTAGAACATCAAAGGTTTTGACAATACTTCAAATTGTAAATAAAGGCAACAGTAATATACCGGTGTTTGAATGTCATAAATAGATTGAGAGAAAACAAATCCGGTTCAAAAAATCAAAATCGAGGGGAACACATCAACTATTAAAGGTAATCAAAAGAACAACAGGAACAATGACGTGCAACACAAACAAACGCCAACATACACAGAAACGAACTATTGGATTACAACTACCATGTTCCTGACTCGGTACAGTACATTTTAAGAAAAAATGGTGGGTTGAACCTGGTTAAATGGCTATCCAAACCTTCCGCTTTATAACAATGTTACAAAATATATCGCTTATAGTTAAAGGTACCAGGCTTATAATTTGATACGCCAGACGAGCGTGTCGTCTACATAAGACTCATCTGTGGGGCTCAGATCAAAAGTTGAAAAGTCAAACAAGTATAAAGTTGATGAGCATTGAGAGCCCAAAAATCCTAAAGTGGTGCCAAAAACGGCTAAGGTAATCTATACCTGGGGTAAAAAAAAATCCTTAGTATTTCGAATATTTCATACTTTTGCAAACAGTTAATCTGTAGAAATGATTTCTAAAATGACAACACTACATGACAGAAACACTGAACAAACACACGCAAGAACATCATCGCAGAGATTGTGTTTGAAGACTTTTGAGTAAATATTTAAACACTTTTAGAATCAACATCACATCGCTGGTTGAATATACCTCATCACAATATTTCTGAACAACACCATCTACTGTAAGAACAATGGTGAAAGGAACAGACGAAAGATGTTAAATCAAAGTTCTTGACGATCCAGCTATTTGTCCTTCTTTATAAGGATTTTTGCAACGGAGATGCATTCAGCACAAATTAAAGATTATCATGTCCTGTTTTTATATTGGTTCCATTTTTCACGGATTTGGAATTTTCTCAAATCTCCTCTTTCTTGAATGATGTAGCAGTAAATGTGGAAATCCAACGTTTTTCATTGAAACATTCGAAAATAATGGTTTTTGCATAAATCAATCTGGTTTGATGCTTTTTTCTGCAAGAACGACAAAAAAAATAGATATCCTCAGCTGAAATTATCAAACTCTTTCGGAATTTGTCATTCTCAAGGCTTTTAAACTCCGTACTTTATTTTGCATTTTAATTTCTTTTTTTTTGGAGCTTGGTGCTTAAAAATAAACACCCTGTATTTGAAAATAATCTGTCAATCGACGAAAACATCCGTCGATAATTTAAATATATTAAGAACATTAAAATCTAACTTCTCCAAGAAAAGAAAACATCAAATCGGTTTTCGAGGTTTCGAATTCGAATTTCCTGATGAAGGTTAATCTAGAAAGAGCTTAAAACGCTGGAAATGTTGACATTCCGTTGGATGAAATAAAGTACATAAATGTTATGTTTAGACGATCGTGGATGGGCTTTGATCACTGTGGAGAGGAAGAGCAACATATCGTAAGTCAAAAGTGCAAGATTAATCTAAAAACAAAAGCTTATTGATTACACAATTGGCACGATAACTATAACACAAAGAAGACTAGCGATTCAACGACACAAATAAACAATTTTAAATGAATAAACTCATCATAAATACCAGATTTAAACATTTGTACACCAGACGTGCGTTTCATCAACAAAAGACTCAATAGTGTGGACAAAAGTACGAAATTGAAAGCATTGAGAACCCGTCAGTGGTTCGATCCATATATATATATGTGTTTGCGTAAACAAATTCCTTACACATATTTCGGTTATGCAAATATTCCATGACATATAGGTTATGTTAATACATTCAGTAAATGGGGAAAGTAACAATTTTTTTATGAAATTATAAAGCTAATATTTAATATTGATTATCCTTTGTTTTGATCCGTTAATGTTATAATACAATACTTATGATGTAAGACAACATATAAAAGGTCAACAAATGTAAATTTACAACCATGTGTTGAACAGTAAAATTAACCACTGTGTTCAAATCGATTAAGGTAGCACAATCTTATATATGAAGAGTTTGCTTATCGATCAGCTGCATTAATTAGTACCCTAATTTTTTTCTTAATAGGCTGGGTAATTCAAAATCTGGTAAATTATTTCTCTAGCTGAAAAGTTCATTATACCCATAATGGACAGACACATTATTTCTGTGAAGGTTAATATTTTGACAACATGTGTTGCAGAATATATAGCAATCGACAAAAACATCTGTCGATAAATTTAAATATATGACGAACCTTAAATTTTGACTTCTCCAAGAAAGAAAAACCTCAGATTGGATTTCGAAGTTTCGAATTTGAACTTCCTAATAATGGCAAATCCAGAGAGAGCTTAAAACGCAGAAAATATTGACATTCCTGTGGATGTCACCTTTTGTATTTTAGATGACCGACATATGGACTTTAACTACTGTGAAGATTCAGAGCCTGAATATTTTATGTAAAAGGGTGTTCTGTCCTTAAATAAACGTTTGAACCCAATAAAAGAAATTCAATTGATAACACAATTGGCACAATAACTATAACACAAAACAGATTAGCGATTTATCATCAATACCAGATTTAAACATTTGTACACCAGACGCGCGTTTCGTCAACAAAAGACTCAGCTGTGTCGCTCAAAAGTACGAAGCTGAAAGTATTGAGAAACCGTCTGTTATTTGATCCATATATATGTGTTTGCATAAACAAATTCCTTACAAATATTTCGGTTATGCAAATACTCCATGACATGTAGGTTATGCTTATACATTATAAAGTAAGTAAATGAGGATAGTAGTACTTTTCTCCATATGAATTATAAAGCTAATATTAATATTGATTATCATTTGTTTTGATCTGTTAATGTTATAATACAATGAATATTATGTAAGACAACATATAAAAGGTTTGTTAACAAATGTAAATTTACAACCATGTGTTGAACAGTACAATTAACCACTGTTTATGTCCAAATCGATTTAACATGAATATGTTATTTGTATATAATCAACAGTTACTGTGAGTTTTAATTCACTTTTTGAAATTGATTTAGATGCAATATTTTTTTCATATTACGTATTTGTTATCTTTATTTGACTAGAAATATAGAACACTAACTATAGCATCTAAATCAATCACAAAAAGGTTCTAAATAATCTGTGGAGAAGAGACAGTGTCACATAATGTATCACCTTTAACATTTCATTATTGAGAGTTATCATGTCTTATGAAAATCGTGCAAAAAGGTAGAGCAAAACATAACGAACTCAAATGCAAATTAAAGTAGGGGAAGTCAATAACAAAATGACAGAGTCAGACGTAATTAAAGAACAGAACTAGTGGAAAACAACTGTCATAATCCAGACTAGGGAAAAATATTTTTCGAACAAAATGATGGTTCTTTCAGAAATTAGTAAAACACAATAAGAGCATAGAACCGAGATTATTTGATTGATGAAGTTCTTTCCGTTAACAATACATATTTTTCTGATTGGTTCTATAAATAATTTGTTATGAAATTGATATCAAAGAAACCGATACAGCTTCAGCCACCTCATTTTTTGACATATACATCGAATTTGACTACAACGGTCATCTCAGCACCAAAATCTATAACATTTTAAAGTCAGTTGGATGTTTAAGTCAGTTTTATTTTTTATCTCTACGATGTATGTGTACATAGATTCTGGCTGCTCGATTCAGATTAGTGTCAAACTAACCTGTTATGTATGTTTGGGTTGCTCACCCAATGATGTCAATATAAAAGAGTTACAAACAACAAACGTACAAATTGGAGATTTAGCTAGCTATACAATCAGGTTAAACCTACCATTTACATAGGAAAATGCATGTACCTAATCAGGGATATGACTTCTATTTTCCATTCGATTCGTTGGTTAGTTATGCCTGATGGTGGATTTTTTTTCTGTTTTTATTAACTTCCCCTTCTTCAATATACTTTGAAGTTCGAATTTCTTACATACTTTTTTTTTATTATTACCGTAAATCTGTAATGTTCAACATTAAATCATTTTAAAAAGTTTTGTAAACACTATTTCGTACCCAACATTTACCATTTTGTACCCACAATAATTTCCATCTCGTACCCTATGGGCCAAATGCATCTACCATTTCGTACCTCATGAACTTAATACATGTTAACTATTTCGTATCCTATTTTAGTAAAGTTTTTCATGATTTTAAGGTTTTCTAAACATACAACATAAATAAAATTATACGTCTAGACGTAAAAATTATAAAACCGATGATTGGTTTATTGAAGCAGCAATTGAAAACTTTAATAGTTATAATTACACTTTGTTCAATTGCAGGATTTGTACGAAATGGTAAACATACAAACTTTCCATGAGGTACAAAATGGCATATATATATATCTTCCATGATATACGAAATAGCACATCAATGAAACACATACAAATCTTCCGTGAGGTACGAAATTACATGTATGTAAATCGTCCGTGAGGTACGAAATGGCATACATGTAAATCTTCAATAAGGTACGAAAAGGTATACATACAGACCTTCTATTAGGTTCGAAAAAATCATCAATGAGGTACGAAATGGTATACATGTTAATATTTTATGAGGTACGAAATTGTTGGGGTACGAAATGGTTTTTGCTACGATACGAAATTGGGCGTACGAATTGGTTAGGACCGAAATGACTATTATTCTTAATTTTTTATGCTAATGGATTGCCTATTTGAACTCATCTTTTTTGGAATTTTCACTTTTTTTATTCGAGCGTCACTGGTGAGTCTTTTGTAGACGAAACGACCGTCTGGGGTATATAATTTCAATACTGGTATCTATATATGATGAGACTATTTTATTCATTGAAAAAATATTAGTTAAATATCCCTAAATCATCACTGATTTTATTGGTAGAATTGATATACAAGTATAATTAATGTTTAATCAACAAATATGTATAGCTTAACTACATTTGACATCCTTCGCCGTATGTTCTATAATTTTCTAGGTGATGCCACTTTCGCAAAATAAGTTGTAGCATATTACCCAAAACGGAATAGATGTGTTAATAACAAAATATTCAATTTTAATCAAATTGAATGTTTTTGTTTTGATAAAGCGAACTTATATCGAATAACTGATAATGCGCCCAATGACAAGTATTTCGACCATTGGGAGGTTATCTCAGAGAAACAAATATCTAACATTCGGCTCATCAGGGTTTCCTTCTAAACAAGTGCCGTGCAACCTTGTCTTTGTCTCCATTTTAATGTTAACCCATGGCCTAGTGTAATCCTCGACTAAAGCTAATAGTTTTACTTATTGTTTGTCCCTATTCATTAATTAAAGCTCACTGTATAACTATTAAGCGGGTGTTAACGTCGAGAACTATAGTCAACCAGCAGCGGTAAATTTAGTTCAAATATTAATACCATGTCAATTGTATCTTGAATAATTTTAATCACTTATTCGAGCTTCAAAAAACGAAAACATGACACATAAACCATCAAAACTAAATTTAAAGCGAAATTTGTAACGCCGCTGCTTTCTGTATGTCCCTTCCATAAAATGAAGCTTGCAATGCAGAAGCTGTCATTGATTGCTGAATACAATGTTCGGTTTTTTTTCGTTTACTAGTTTTTAAGCTAACAAAGATACCTGACTATTAACTCGTTCTGCAGGACTTGAGTCTCGTCTACATCAGACTCCTCAGTGGTGCTCGAAAAAAAAACCTCGAATACACCATGTTAAAGGCCAAATCAACTACAAAGTTGTTGAGCATTAGAAATCAACAATTCCGAAAAATTGTGCCGTATGCAACTCAGACACTTTATGTATGGGGGTAACACTTAGGTGTTTCGAATAATTCTATTTTGTAAAAAAAGGTAATTTTCATAAAAAGTAACATATCAATTAAATCTTAAGTGCAGACTACTGAGCCAGTGATACCTTCGTTGGACGAAGCATCCACCAATAGTGCAATCGACCCAGTGGTAAACACTAATAAAAAATATCAAACATTTAGTTTGCCACAAGCAGATGATGGTTTGCCTACATCAGAATAAACACAAATCAATACTTTTGTTTTTATCTTGTGTCCCTTTATATTTTTAACTGAATGTGTACTTGGGCAAGTATATGACATTATGTTTTACTTCTTTTGTACTATAGCTACTATAACGTTTTGTTTACATGTTTGTCAGATTTATTTGTATGTGGATCTAAATTGTTTCAAGTCAATAGTATTTTGTTTTAAAGCAGTCGTGCTGTATATCTCTGCTGTATGTTTACTCAATTTAGAATACTAGGTTTCAATTATTGTCCTGTAATCCAATTATGTCTGCTGGGGTTGCTCACATAAGTGAGTCCATATAAATGAACTATGAGATCATCATCGGTTTGTGGTGCGGTTTGTGATGCTCAGTCTTAGGTTTTCTATGTTGTATGTCTGTGCTAAGTAAGGAATATGAGATTGTTTTTGTTTGTTCGTTGAGTTGGTTCTTATAGTCATGCAAATGGTTTAGTCAGACTTTATGAACTATCTCTCTTTTGACTAGGCCTGAAGAGAAATAGCAACCAGCCTTTGATCGCTATTTCTTCAAGGTAAGTTTTAAGATGTTATTCTTTGGGTTTGGTATTAAAGGTAGATAAATTTACGAAGTCGCAAATGTCGCATTCAATTTTATTATCATTAACGTTAAGGTCAAACCCACTGCTTGTTGACTTGAAAAACTGAGTTAAATCGCATAAACAAGCCTTTTTCCGTTTACCTTTTATTCAATGAGGAGATATATTCCTGATGTATAGGTATATTGAACCTTATTTTTGGGTTCCTAATTGGAATACTGTTTTTAAGGCTTCATAAATATTTAGACAGAGCACAACTAGCGAGATATACAATTTACAATTATGCAGAAATTGCATCATTATTTATCAAAGGTACCAGGATTATAATTTGATACGCCAGACGCGCGTTTCGTCTACATAGGACTAATCAGTGAGGCATCAAACTTGCTCTGCTTATTTTAGCAAATCTTTTAGGAAAATTATGTAATTTTGGAGAATTTGTAAATGTAATGAAACAAGCAGTAATAAATTTCTATATCATTATTCAAATTCATCAATACTTATATTGTGGTACGTTTGATGACACCCACTGATTAAAACGTTGAATCAAAAGCGATTCTGAAAAATATATCCAAAGTTTCTTTTTAAGGGTCAATTCAAGAAAGGTATGTTATAAATCATTTCAGTATCAAAGCACTTTGTGCTGTGCTGATTCTACCATCCGAGACTTACAGTCCTCAAACAGTTGTATAGACCCAAAGTTATAAAAAATGAAAATAACAATCTCTGATTATATCATCGAAGACTTATAGTCAACCAATAGCTGATGCTACCATCGAAGACTTATAGTCCTCCGACAGTTGATTCTACCATCAAATAAAGGCAACAGTAGTATACCGATGTTCAAACTCATAAATCCATAAACAAAAAACAAAATCGGGGTAACAAACTAAAAATGAGGGAAACGCATTAAATATATATAGTCCACCGACAGCTGATTCTACCATCGAAGACTTAAAGTCCTCCTACAGGTGATTCTACCATCGAAGACGTTAAGTCCTCCAACAGCTGATTCTACCATCGAAGACTTATAGTCTTCCAATAGCTGATTCCATCATCGAAGACTTATAGTCCTCCAACAGCTGATTCTACCATCGAAGACTTATAGTCCTCCAACAGCTGATTCTACCATCGAAGACTTAAAGTCCTCCGACAGCTGATTCTACCATCAAAGACTTAAAGTTCTCCAACAGCTGATTCTACCATCGAAGACTTATAGTCCTCCGACTGCTGATTCTACCATCAAAGACGTATAGTCCTCAAACAGCTGATTCTACCATCAAAGACTTATAGTCCTCCAACAGCTGATTCTACCATCGAAAACTTATAGTCCTCCGACAGCTGATTCTACCATCAAAGACGTATAGTCCTCCGACTGCTGATTCTACCATCAAAGACTAAAAGTCCTCCGACTGCTGATTCTACCATCAAAGACTTATAGTCCTCCGACTGCTGATTCTACCATCGCAGACTTATAGTCCTCCGACTGCTGATTCAACCATCAAAGACTTATAGTCTACCAACAGCTGATTCTTCCATCGAAGACTTATAGTCCTCCAACAGCTGATTCTACCATCGAAAACTTATAGTCCTCCGACAGCTGATTCTACCATCAAAGACTTAAAGTTCTCCAACAGCTGATTCTCCCATCAAAGACGTATAGTCCTCCAACAGCTGATTCTACCATCAAAGACTTATAGTCCTCCAACAGCTGATTCTACCATCGAAGACTTATAGTCTACCAACAGCTGATTTTACCATCCAAGACTTATAGTCTACCAACAGCTGATTCTTCCATCGAAGACTTATAGTCCTCCGACAGCTGATTCTACCATCAAAGACTTAAAGTTCTCCAACAGCTGATTCTTCCATCAAAGACGTATAGTCCTCCAACAGCTGATTCTACCATCAAAGATTTATAGTCCTCCAACAGCTGATTCTACCATCGAAGACTTATAGTCTACCAACAGCTGATTTTACCATCCAAGACTTTTAGTCTACCAACAGCTGATTCTTCCATCGAAGACTTATAGTCCTCCAACAGCTGATTCTACCATCGATGACTTATAGTCCTCCGACAGCTGATTCTACCATCAAAGACTTAAAGTTCTCCAACAGCTGATTCTACCATCGCAGACTTATAATCCTCCGACAGCTGATTCTACCATCGAAGACTGATAGTCCTCCAACAGCTGATTCTACCATCAAAGATGTATAGTCCTCCGACTGCTGATTCTACCATTAAAAACTTATAGTCCTCCGGCTGCTGATTCTACCATCAAAGACTTATAGTCCTCCGACTGCTGATTCTACCATCGACGACTTATAGTCCTCCGACAGCTGATTCTACCATCGAAAACTTATAGTCCACCAACAGCTGATTCTACCAATGCAGACTTATGGTCCGCCGACAGCTGATTCTATCATCGAAGACTTATAGTCCTCCAACAGCTGATTCTACCATCGAAGACTTATAGTCCTCCGACAGCTGATTCTACCATCGAAGACTTATAGTCTACCAACAGCTGATTCTACCATCGAAGACTTATAGTCCGGCAACAGCTGATTCTACATCAAAGACTTATAGTCTACCAACAGCTGATTCTACCATCGAAGACTTATAGTTCCCCAACAGCTGATTCTACCATCGCAGACTTATAGTCCTCCGACAGCTGATTCTACCATCGAAGACTTATAGTCCTCCAAAAGCTGATTCTACCATCGAAGACTTATGGTCCTCCGACAGCTGAATCTACCATCGAAGACTTATAAACCGCCGACAGCTGATTCTACCATCAAAAACTTATAGTCCTCCGACTGCTGATTCTACCATCGAAGACTTAAAGTTCCCCAACAGCTGATTCTACCATCGCAGACTTATAGTCCTCCGACAGCTGATTCTACCATCGAAGACTTATAGTCCTCCGACAGCTGATTCTACCATCGAAGACTTATAGTCTACCAACAGCTGATTCTACCATCAAAGACTTATAGTCCGCCAACAGCTGATTGTACCAACGCAAACTTATCGTCCACCAACAGCTGATTCTACCATCGAAGACTTATAGTCCTCCGACTGCTGATTCTACCATCGAAGGCTTAAAGTTCTCCAGCATTCTACCATCGAAGACTTATAGTCCTCCGACAGCTGATTCTACCATCAAAGACTTATAGTCTACCAACATCTGATTCTACCATCGAAGACTTATAGTCCGGCAACAGCTGATTCTACCATCGAAGACTTATAGTCTACCAACAGCTGATTCTACCATCGAAGACTTATAGTCCGCCGACAGCTGATTCTACCATCGGAGACTTATAGTCCGCCGACAGCTGATTCTACCAGAGACGACTTATAGTCCTTCGACAGCTGATTCTACCATCGAAAACTTATAGTCCACCAACAGCTGATTCTACCATTGAAGACTGATAGTCCGCCGACAGCTGATTCTACCATCGAAGACTTATAGTCCTCCGACAGCTGATTATATCATTGAAGACTGATAGTATTCCAATAGCTGATTCTATCATCGAAGACTTATAGTCAACCAAAAGCTGATTCTACCATCGAAGACTTATAGTCCTCCGACTGCTGATTCTACCATCGAAGACTTATAGTCCTCTGACTGCTGATTCTACCATCAAAGACTTATAGTCCTCCGACTGCTGATTCTACCATCAAACACTTATAGTCTACCAACAGCTGATTCTACCATCGACGACTTATAAACCTCCGACAGCTGATTCTACCATCGAAAACTTATAGTCCACCAACAGCTGATTCCACCATCGAAGACTTATAGTCCTGCGACTGCTGATTCTACCATCGAAGACTTAAAGTTCTCCAACAGCTGATTCTACCATCGCAGACTTATAGTCCTCCAACAGCTGATTCTATCATCGAAGACTTATAGTCCTCCAAAAGCTGATTCTACCATCGAAGACTTATAGTCCTCCGACAGCTGATTCTACCATCGAAGACTTATAGTCTACCAACAGCTGATTCTACCATCAAAGACTTATAGTCCGCCAACAGCTGATTCTACCATCGCAAACTTATAGTCCACCAACAGCTGATTCTACCATCGAAGACTTATAGTCCTCCGACTGCTGATTCTACCATCGAAGACTTATAGTCCTCCGACTGCTGATTCTACCATCGAAGACTTAAAGTTCTCCAACAGCTGATTCTACCATCAAAGACTGATAGTCTACCAACAGCTGATTCTACCATCGAAGACTTATAGTCCGCCGACAGCTGATTCTACCATCGAAGACTTATAGTCCGCCGACAGCTGATTCTACAATCGACGACTTATAGTCCGCCGACAGCTGATTCTACCATCAAAGACTGATAGTCTACCAACAGCTGATTCTACCATCGAAGACTTATAGTCCGCCGACAGCTGATTCTACCATCGAAGACTTATAGTCCGCCGACAGCTGATTCTACCATCGACGACTTATAGTCCGCCGACAGCTGATTCTACCATCGAAAACTGATAGTCCGCCGACAGCTGATTCTACCATCGAAGACTTATAGTCCTCCGATAGACAGCTGATTCTACCATTGAAGACTGATAGTATTCCAATAGCTGATTCTATCATCGAAGACTTATAGTCCACCAAAAGCTGATTCTACCATCGAAGACTTATAGTCAACCAACAGCTGATTCTATAATTGGATACTTGATATTGTCCATCAACAGCTGGATAAGCCCAGTGTTATAAAACATGAAAATAACAACAAAACTGATGCGCCCGATGCGCTTTTTTTCTCTTTTTCGACCACCAGTAACGCACACAGCCAAATACATTTTAGTGGATTCAAAAACTCAAATTATTAACAAAACAATTGACCTTATACCTTTGAAACAAACTGAGGATTCAAGACATTGTGGGTATTCGACAAGCCACTATATACAATTGTTTTGAAAAAAATCTGGTGAAAAAGAAAACGACGTCATTGGGTATAAACACTATAACAGCAATAAAAGACGGATCTTGATCCAACCATCTTTATTAGTAGGTAAATAAGTAGCTTAGTAAATGGTTTCATTTGTAGTTAGAACTTATGCATGCAGAACGATAAACACATTAGCTGTAATGATCTCTTAGTATCTACCATATATTGAGTGGATTAAATATGTTAATGAGTAAGGCGTGTCGTATATATAACCTTATCCAACGCAATCATAGGTTTGAACGTTGTTTTCAATTTAGATTTGTTTATATTTTTTCGTTTGGGCTTGTACTGTATTTTCCCTCCGGTTTATATAATCCGTTCATCCTATATCGACTCTTTCAAATTCAAGAGTATATCCTAAATTAAGGTAAATCATATGGCCTTCCAAATACCGTTTTGATCCCTAACATCACTGAAGAGACATTAATAGTGGAAATCCGGATATGGTGTACTAATTTTTGCACCTCATGTTTGTGATTAAACATCTTTGCCGCAAGTTTTTTGCTTTCTGTTTAGTATTAAATTGATATTAAGATCCATTTGGTTACATCCTGTGATCAATTTATTTGGCAATCGTCAATGGCAGTCAGCAGGGTTTAAGAACATCAGTTGTTTGACCTGCTAGTCAAATGCATTTTGTTAAAATTTACTTTTCACTCTTTTGGTCTTTTGGAAAACTTTGTTTGTGCTGTATCTAGACTCATTTTCAACATTGTTTTTACATGCACACGTATAAAAATTGCGGTTTTTATTCAACGCAATCATAGGTTTGAACGTTGTTTTTAATTTAGACTAATAAAACTTAACCTTGTTCACTGATCCATGAAATGAGATCGAGGTCAAGTGAAAACTGTCTGACGGGCATGAGGACCTTGCAAGGTACGCACATACTAAATATAATTATCCCATTACTTGTAATAAGAGAGAATTTGACATTACAAAAAAAAAATTTCAAGTAGTCACTGAACCATTAAAATGAGGTCAAGGACATAAGAACCGTAAATTTGCGAAAGCAAATTTACAGATCTAACATTGTTGGGTTGATGTTTAGACGAGTTGTATATACATAATGTACACAGCCATGTATCAACATCACTGCTGGTGATCCGATTCATAAATCTGTTGTAGAGTTGTCACTGGCTCAGACGTACATATAAATATAATTATTTTCTGTGACTGTATCTTACATTAATTTGTAGGATCCTTTACTATACATAATTTAGTTGTTCTGTAAAAATAACATCTTCATGCCTTATATATCATGCACTGTAGTACGATGCTATATTAAAACTGACGTGGAAAGGTAACACCCGGCCACCGAAAGCTACAATTTTTTTTTTATCAGTATTCATTGAAGAGATGTATTTATAGACAACGATAAAGAATGTTATTTTGCACTCGTTTATGTGCGCGTATTTAACATGTTATTATATCGGTTACAAACCCAAAACTAATTTACATAATGGAAATATAGGCGATAGCAATACATCGGAATGACCTCAAGGTCATCACGATGTATAAATTGTCAAAATATATTCATAAGAAAAACCATAAAATCATTTAGATAACTAAAGAAAACATAGACAATAAGCAAAGTTCACATAGAAAAAAATGATTAAATGAATATTCAATTACTCAACAAAAAAAAGTTCAGCTTAAATACGAGAGAGAAAACAAAATTAATATAACCTTCTCATATAACCGGGGCCTTATCTAAAAGTGAACTCATACTGTCAAAAAACTTAAAGATTTCCCCCTAAACAAAGTTCTGGGATGATGTATATACCTTTGCAGTTTAAACATACCTGAATGTGTACGAATTTCATAATAAACACATCTTTTGAATAAATTGAGGGCGTTCATTTGTTTGGTTTTTTTTTATTTTGCTTTGTTTTCTACTGAAAGGTATCATGATTAATCATGAGAATCATATTCTCTTACTCTGCAATTTCCAATTAAATCATATTTGTAGTTTTAAAATACAATGTTTTTATCGAATGATCACATTTACATTACCAATTTATAATTATTATAGATTTACGGTTATTTTAATGACGTAGATTTCTTGATTTATGTTCAAATCACTGGAACAAATAACTGTCCATTTACAATATTTATGTAACAAACAAAAATATGGACCAAGGAAAGGATCCCAATTATGTTTAAATAAAGGTTTAATTACTAATGATGTTATTGACATTAATATTGAACTAAATGACGGACATTACGAAACCTTTGAACTAAAGAACCGCCTTCAGAGTACTGTAAAGACACAAAGTTTAATCTACGGATCATCGTGTGTACGTGTCTCTGTTAAATGATTTTCACATTCAATTTATTAAAAGTCAAAAATTCTTTCAAAAAGTTTGTTAATTGTGTTTGTTTAAATCATTATAATTTCAGTAAATACTTTGAACTTTCTTTTGAACTTACAAGAACTTTAACTTTTATAAGAGTATAAGAGCTACCTGATGCATTCAAAGGACTAAATAGGAGACCTAAATGCATACACATTCGAAGTGCTTGTTTGCATTTAGTACAGTGGCAAATATTTCATAAATGTGCAAGATGATAGCAAATTAACCATCATTATAATAGTAAGGTTCTTAAGGATTGGGGGGTCCAGAATGGAGGAAAGAAATTTAGACTGCAAATGGGAAGTAAGGGTATTTTTGATAGGGATAAAAGTTTGACTAGCAACAGGTCACCTACGGACCCCTCAATGAGTTGTTGCAAAAGTTTTCTGACTTGCTTAGAGTTTGGCACCCCTCCATAAAAACTTATAGGATGTATTGTCAGAATTAAGAAGCAGGAGATTGCCATGTCCAAGTGATGACCATACGTCTATACCCAGTTAAGTCATATCCTTAGGCTGTACTTATTCGATCTTAATTCATGAGACTAAATTTAAATCTAAAAAATAAAAAAAAGTCCGGAAGACCAAATTAAAGTTTTTAATGGTATAAACATTAGAAATGATAAATGGGAGTAATAAATTGGAAAAAAATCAAAATTTTCTTTTAGTTAAAATTAAAAAAAAAAAAAAAAGAAGCCTGAAAATACTTGCTCCTACTTTTAAAGTTGTAAGAGCATTTTAATGATTTTTCTTTCTTATTTTCCAAATTCACGATTTTACTAATATTTTCTCATTTTTCTTGCATCTTTAAATATGATACATTAGATAATCTTTTGGCATGCATATATAAACAACCTCTCCTTCTGTTTACAACTAGAGGTTACTAGTACCATACGGTCTGTTTGCACGGTACCTTAATGTGTCATATTCGCATGCTTATTGCTAAATTAAATGACTTTGAAGTGAAAATACAATGGTCAGATATGATGCCCTGCTTCATTTGTTTTAAAATGACACACCAAAATACCAATAAGAAAAGAGAAAAAAATAGTTAAATTCTGGTCCAAAAAACCTCCTTGAAAATAAATACTGTTAGGCAGAAGGAC
This sequence comes from Mytilus edulis, assembly GCA_019925275.1. Lineage (NCBI taxonomy): Eukaryota > Metazoa > Mollusca > Bivalvia > Mytilida > Mytilidae > Mytilus > Mytilus edulis. The sequence goes on along the minus strand of JAHUZM010000265.1, from coordinate 10,936 downwards.
GAGGTCAAATGTTGAGCGATGCATTGTCGTTTTGGATTCAAAATCATGTTAGATTGCCTGCATCAACGACAATTCCTTGACTGCCTGGAACCGACTTGCATGAAAAGAAGAACAACAAATATTCCTCTCCATCGCCAAAAAATATTTATACGTTTCCCGGTTTTAAAAGTTGTTATGCAAAAGCAAGAATTATATTATAAAATAATCTGATTGGATTTATAAGTAAGATAAATCCGTATTTGTTTTCTGATATACAATCTTTATACAAAATCTTACCATTCATTCACTATACATATGCTTTTACATTGACACTCGGGTGCCCTTTTAAATCTTAAGATATACATTGTTCATCTTAAGTGTTTGTTTAGACATATATATTGATCAGTAATGATGACAACACAAAATATATAATTTTCTTATTTGTTTGGCCTTCAGTGATTTACACCAGCCTGTCATCGCCATGACGTATCCATAGACAATTTTATCAACATAATAATATTTCTGTTGTGGATTGATTTTTTATTTTGAACATTGGAAACTTTTTTAAACAGATATCTCATTTTAATATTGGTTTGATAGTTGTCTCATTTTTAATCATACAACGTGTCCTTAGTTTTGTATATCCTATTAAAAAAAAATCGCTGTTTTATAGGGAAAAAATGTTCTAAACTTCAATTTTAATATCAAGGTTAACTTAAGTATAAATTTATAAAGTCACTTTGCAAGACTACTTGTTTCCGATAGCATTACAATGTGCCACCGCGATGAAAAGGGGAAGGGTTGGTGCGTCTTAGGTGAGCAGAAAATATGAAAATATATATTATATTCCTTACCCCATTAAACATACCAGTTTGTCGATTTTTGACTTATCTTCAAAGTATAAGGATACGTGTTTAGGGGGGGGGGGGAGATATATGAAAAATATGTCTACGCAGATATATACATACATGTACGGTAGGAAATAGTGACTTTAAAGCCGAGTATTGACCTTTCAACAAGTCATTGATATCTCTGAAAGGGTCAAAAGGTCATCTGTTGCAAAATGAATTTTCAACTCAAGCTAGTACTTTTTCCTACGTAATTAAAATAACCACTACAATACGGGTAGATTCATATTGGGAAAAACGTAACTAAATGATTGAGGGGTAATTTGTAAAGTTTGGAAATTGTCGATGTCCAGTAAAAGCATGAAATATTTCCGACATAACGTTCAGAAAAGAACAGCCAATCGAAACAACAAAATTTCAAAAGCAATCTGGATGCGTAAGTCGACTTTCTATCTTTATGTGTTTAACTATTGTAACTGTTCATATATGAGACAATATCTGAAAAAGTCTAATTTTTGGAAATAAGAAAAAACAAAATTTTTGTTTTTAGACCCAGTATTTTAATAGCACAAATCGAAGAACACACATTGGGGATCTAGGAACTGTTGTCTGTAATTCAAACAATTGTTTAATAAGGAAACAATGGCTATTTTAAAAATGGTACAAAACAAATCCAGTTCTTTCCTGTTACCAAATTGAATCAATTTTAAAAAGTTTCTAATGGGAATAAGGAATAAGTTTAAGACAATATTTGTGGTTTACTAGTATATCCTGCAATAGTTTATCAAATGCCAATTATTTATTTTAGCATTTGCAATACAAAAGGTTTAGAAATATACTTAAATATAGTCAGATATGTCGGTAACATGAAAGAATCTTGAGTAACAGCACAACGGTAACAGGACAGAGTTGGTAACAGAAAGGATTTTTCTGCTTTATTTTAAAGTTTAAGAAAAATACATCATTTTAAATTGGTCACAATTGGAAGATAACAGCAAACAATGTCATTTATCCTTTGAAACTGTATTTGCAAGATGAAAAATCTGCCTAGATAAGGAAAAATTCTAAAATAAATTCCTTTCTGTTACTATCTACTAAACTAGAATTGCACAATGTTCTCTGCTGTTATCAAAAGCAAAAAACCTATTTTTTTATTAAATATACTGTACATTATTTAGAAATTTATTTAATATGGTGGTGATAACTTATATTAAATAAAATGGTTGGCATATAGTAGATTAACTTTTCGATTCTTCAGTGAAATTGTCTTGAACATCCTTCCTGTTACTGATGATGGTTATGCTGTAACTTTTTATCAGGTAACATGACAGAACGTAACAGAAAGGAATTACGCGATAGTTTTTGTCCTTTTTATCACATTAAATGTAAGTGTATTTCCTGTGACATATAACTTTTAAAAAGATGATATAAAAACACACTTAATGCTGTGGTGCACACTTAAAAATATTCTCAGAAAGTGTAAGAAAAGGCTGTAACAGGATAGAACACCAATAAGTATTTTTCTATAAATTCTTACCTTGGATGGGCTTGAATTTTCAAACCTGGCCGCCTTTCCAACTATTTCTTTGTACTAATGCATTCAGGAAATGATGCTCTTCACAATACATAATGGGAAAATAACTCTTGGTCTTGTAAACGTTTCCACAGGTAAAAAAAAAACCAGTGGTAACAGGAGGGAAATCACCCCTGGGGACAATTTTTTTTTCTCTTAAAATTTGCAAAATTTTATTACATGCTATAGTTATAATATAAAAAGACAAATTAGGGGCAAGTTTATTATATAATATATCATATATGTGAGAATCGGACGCCTGTTTGATTAATTTTGATATTATTTGAATGATTTAGTTTTCAAAAAAACACAGGGGACAACATGATTTTAGGGGGGGTTGAACATTTAAATTACAATATTTTATTGGAAGAAATATAAGAATGAGTGTTTAATTGGCAGGCCATGGTGCATTATATAATTTAGTTTATACTGAAACTTAAAATTTTTAAAAAAGATGGTTGAATAAAAAAATAATTGCTGGTGAAGTGCGGGACATGGAAATTAGACTTTTTCAGATATTGTCTCATATGTACTTTTCCGTTTTAACAGATCAAAGAAATAAAGACTTAACTAATAAAGAGTTAAGGTGACACAAACCTTCTAGCTACTGTCAATATTTAGATTTAAAATAGAAGCAAGGTCCCTATGATTTTCTATTTTATGAGAATTATGTCTCTGTTTTGTCCAAGCGTCAACGCAACTTTAAAACTTGTATAAACTACACTTATTTTAAAGAATTAAAAAACACAGACTAGAAAAGGTACTCATCAATGTTCACACGCATTTAGTGCCCATAAAACGCACCACGTCTCAATGTTTTACAGTAACGATCTTTTTATTTTTCATTTGAGATAATCAAAACACATTAATTCAAAACGTTTTACTAAATTTTGGAACCATTTTGTTATTGTTTCGTATGTTTCCATTTCAAAAAGAGTTGAAATTTTCATAGATGTAAAAATCAAAACTAACAGTATTGCCCACAAGATTTAATCACGCTGTAGCAAACTGTAGAGGAATTCGAATTACCCTTCCTGATTCTGGTTCATTTATGTTGCGTCTATTTTTAAAAAATTATTATTGATATAATAATTCACAACATGAGGAGCAAAATTTCAATTTGTGCTTATAAACGATTTACTTGGATAGTCTGAAAACACTTAAATTTCAAAAATTACTATCAATGTATAATGCATGTCCGTAAAAGTAAACAAAAACCTAGAGCGTCAGTTTATTTATATGTTGGATCAGGTTTACTAAATGGAATACAAAGGGTGGTTGTGCGCTTTTAATGACAGGAAGTATAATATATCATTAAATAGCCATCTTCACTGGTCAAGATTTAAACCTAGTGACACCTTGTGTTTGCTTAAACCGCAATTACAATAAACAATATGTCACTTTGGGAACGTAAGTGCGAAATATGATGTATTTGGTAGCTAAATGAATCCGTTTGCAATAAAAGGGAAGCAACTCCTTCGTAGGATAAACCTTGTTACCTCCTTTTTAAATTGGGAAACACATTATATGCAGAGAAAGAATCGCAAAAGAAGTAGTTACTGGATGAAAATTCATGACCTTATTAACAACTTTTATAGACTCTGAATGATTTACAGAATAGTTCATAGACATATGTCTATTTATGAAGCCTGTATTTTGTCTTCTACATGTTTTGTGTTATTTTTGTCCTTGGATTGCTGCCTCATTCACGCATATCCGACTAGATAAACGACCGGCATTGACACAAAAATTAAGTATTAAAACGCACTCTTAAATAAATATTATAGATCATTACATTGAATTTCATTCGCTTTTGAATTTCTTATTTAATTATAAATCATGACTGGGAGTGACAAAAAATGTATTTTAAAACGAAATTAGATATAAAATGTGTCACATTCAAAGTTTATAATATCGCTGCATGTTTACCATTGATCATTAAAATTGAGCAATCAATTTCCTTACGAAGAAGCCCGTTTAATCTTATATAACATATAAGATTTAATATTTAGTTAAAACCCAATTATTTTTCATTTCATTTTTTTAAATACTCAAAATGTACATAGGTTATATAATAAATATCTACCTATGTTTAAATCTTCAAACACCAGAGGAGAACATTTAATACTGTGTCATTGAATTATTGACACTTTCTAAATCCTGGTAAATATTGACCAAACAGTAGCGGAAAAACCTTTATAACAAACTTTACCGCCATTGACGACAACTAATTTTATATAGTATGACCTCGCGGGGTACTTTTTTAACAATTTATAATTATTAGGTAAAAAATACACATCACAGTTACATTTTTAACCGAATTTAGGATCTTAGTACATGAGAAATAATTGTGACAGGCAATCGATTCAACGTATTTAATGGTAAGATATTATATTCATTTCATATGTCTCTTAACTACTCCCAATTATTAAAGAATAAATATTCCAGTTTTATGATTTATATTATTTTATTCAAAATGTTTTTCTTTTGAACGATTGTCAGCTATTCTTTCAGGTGAAAAAATTAAAATGATGTTTACTTATTTAATTAGATTTTTAATGTTAACAGTTTTGAACATAACACTTTTATTAGAACTGTCAGTTTGTTTTCACACATTTAAAAGCGAATCATTTATGGATTGTACTGTGGAAATAACGGGCAATATATTACTAATGTGGTAGGAATATTTGTTTCTCATTTTTTTGTGATCATTTGAATTCATTTAAGAAACTCAAAATTTAATAAAAAGGACGTGTTGTATGAACATTTGTTTCATAGCTATACATATAACCGCTTAGTATTTTAAAGGCTGCATAATATGTTTATTTTTTGGGCCAAAATGTTAAGGGCAGTTGAACTGAATATTGATATTCAGATCCTCTTTCAAAACCAATCTAAAAAGTCTCTCTCCTGGAAAGGATAAGACAGCTATCATGTTTAACATTTGTTGCATATGCTTGTTACTTTTTAAAATGTTACTTAGACAATGAAAACATACCTATATTTTAATATAAAAATAAGGAGATGGTTTATGATTCCCAATGAGATATGTACAACTATTCACCAAAGCTCAAATAAAGTGATAGTGAGCAATTATAGGCTACCGTCAGGTGTCCAACATTTACAAAAAACCTAACGCACTATGATCAAATTTAGTCGTTCATAGTGTGTTAATTTACGTTAAGCCTGCCAATTGATATTTAACGTGTGGTTTTCTACGTTGTGATGTTATGCTGTTGTTTCAGAAAAAGGGAGAAGGTTTGGATCCATTAAAACGTTTAATCCCGCTGCAAATGTTTGCACCTGTCCTAAGTCAGGAATCTTATGTACAGTAGTTGTCGTTTGTTTATGTAATTTATACGTGTTTCTCATTTCTCGTTTTTTTATATATATATGACCGTTGGATTTCCCTTTTGAATGGTTTTAAACTAGTAATTTTGGGGCCCTTTATAGCTTGTTGTTCGGTGTGAGCCAAGGCTCCATGTTGAAGGCCGTACATTGACCTATAATGGTTATTTGGATGGAGAGTTGTCTCATTGGCACTCACACCACATCTTCTTATATCTATACCATTTAATCAGCGATAGAAAAGGCCCTGACATGACAAATCTTAAAAAATTCAAACGAGAAAACTAACAGCTAATTTCTAAGGGGTAAACAAGTCACAAAAAAAACCAAACGTGACAAACATGAATGTGTGACAAATACTATCTAAAGGCTCCCGTCACGTGCACAGCTCATACATAATATGGCATGGTTAATGTTTGTTAGCGCTCAACCACCCCCTTACTTGGAACATTGGTGTAACAGCACACAATATAAAGAAACTGTAAAAATCAGTGGCACATTTGCATAATTCAAAACGATTGGTACGAGGCACAAAAACAATAACATAAAAACAATAAATGCACATCACCGACATAAGAGTACACGCAGTTTCTTAAGACAAGTTCAAAGCCAATTACATATATATTCTATATCATTTGGTTGTGGAGAGCTGTTTCATAAGAAATCATACCACATCTTTTAATTTTTATAATGAATCTTCAAATATCAATCAGTTCACATTCAACGGATTCACTACATAGGCATGAAAATACGTAGCTTCGTTTAGAAACGTTATAAACAGTCCAACAAACGCATATCATTGTGCAAAGCCAAAATATAAGTAAACACTATATACAAGATGTATGATCATGAGTTGGCGTAGCTGTACATAGTAACATACATACCAATACATATTAAGTTATGTGTTAATTTTTCAAAATCAAAATAAGCACAGTTCTTAAACTTGATGAATGTAGCAATAATTGTCCAATATCCACGTTGTACCTTGTATTTAGTTTACACCATATACAATATTACTTGATTTTGAAAAATGTCAATAAATATACACACGACTATATTTAAATTCTTTAGAATGTATATATTAATAAAGACATTAAACCAAATTCGATTCTGAACTAAGATTTAAATGTCTTACAACATAATTAATCGTGCTATAAATATGTCCCTCTCTGAGTTTGTGTATCATGTTTGTGGAATTAGTTTCTTAATTTTGCAAAACGCGGCCGTTCGAAAAAGTCTGTAGATCATACCCCTTTAGCAAAGTATAAAAGTGCGAATTCAAAATCTTTATACAGTAAGAACAAACTTTTGTGATTAACACATTTATAAACTAACAATGTAACGGATGTCTCTAATTTGAATTTTGACTAAACACCGTCCTTGTTATACCAATACCCGTTTAAATTGTTGCAGATATTTCCTAATGGCATTTAAATATTTGCATATCTTAAACGCAAATAATCCAGCACTATAAATATTGTAGTGGCATTTTCTTTGGAGTGATCGTTTGGTGAAGTGCACAAGTAAAACTTTTTTTTTGATTGGTTAGGTTTGTTGTATGTGCAATATTTTTTTGCGCTTCCTGTTTTCATTTTTTTTAATAACAATACGATAATTTGGAATAATCTACAGTCTGCTTTTAGAATAACAAGGAAATGGAACTGGCATATTGTCTTAACTGATGTTTTGCTTAAACTATATTATTGATAAGATATTCCTAATCTCTACTTTAAGTCTTGAGAAATTCTGTTATACTGAAGGGATGGCTATTTGATAGTCTGTATGGTGAAAAGGGGGTAGGAAGAGTTCCTGCGGATTTTGTTTTATCTGTTCTTACGCATTTTTATTAATTTTCAGTTCTTATCAGGCCAGAATATTCATTTTCGATATCCCCTCCCCGAAATTTTAATGGTCGTCCCCTAACCTGTAGGTTATATTTTCCCAAACAATCAGTTTTGAGTACTCCTACCATTAATTGTTGGTTTATTTGTCCAAACTACAAGCATAGGTCTATGAATGAATTTATTTATTTGCAAAAAGCATTTACATGCTATGGCAATCAAAACATATATTACATATATGACACAATAATAAACAGCAGAAAACAACACATCATACAAAGTTAAGTAAGAATTTGACATCTCATTTTCCATGCTGCCTTTATATAATTACATAATTTTATAGTTACAGTTTTATTGACAGCTTTTAACAATTGGTCCAGTTTATAAATATTTGGCCAAGAACAAAAGTATTTTGGTAAATAATGTGACCTTACAGGTCTGTATACAGGACAAACTAAAACAAAATGATATTCGTCTTCAACAACGTTCATGTTACAACAAAGACACAATCGTAATTCTCTTGGCGTATTGGTATATCTACCAACTTCGATATTTAATTGAAGTGTCCCACTACGTAGTTTCGTAAGTAATCGAACATCACAAAAGAAATTTAAGTAATTTTCAAGACAAAAATCTGTCTTGATTCTTCTATACAGGCAAAGTTTTTCACAATCATATAAAGATGTGGACCACTCTTGAAAATATTGATCAGTAATACGTTTTTTAACAATATCAAAAACTACATTAGTTACATCCTGTGAAATCCACAAAAAGTTCAGGCCAAGATTAGACAACAAATCTCGTACATAAGAAACCCAATTTGTTTTACCATTAATAACATCTTTATACAGAAGCATGTACACATCGTAAACAACACTTGGCTTTTTCAATAAAATATGAAACCAATATTTTAAAATTCTAATACGTCTTGAAACATACATAGGCAAATGCCCAAGTTCACCACATAGAAAAATAATAGGTACATTTTTACCAACTTTTACAAGAAATCTACAAAAACGGTTAAAAATTAATTCAACATCACGAGCACGATGAAAGCCCCATATTTCTGATGCGTAACTAAGAACGGAACCAACCATACTGTCAAATAAAATACAACATTGATCAGTTGAAATGTAAACGCTTCTGAGAGTATTCATTAGTGTTGATAAGGCCTTAGATCCTTGCTGAGCCAGACGTTTCTCTGTTTGTAGAAATTTGCCATTAGAATGCAGTAATATTCCGAGGTAGACATATGAATCAACTATTTGGAGTTCCTTGTTGTCATAGAAAAAAATATTCTTAACCCGCTGCCAGCCATTTCTAAATACAATCACTTTCGTTTTGTCAGTGTTTACTTCAATATTCCATTTTATACAATATGTTGACAGTTTATTAAGTAACTGTTGTAAAATATCAGGTGATTTCCCAAACAAAACGGTATCGTCTGCGAATAGAATTAGGTATATCAAATATTCGTTCAGAGTTACGACATCATCAGTTGCATCAATAGACAAATCATTGACTATATCGTTTATGAAAAATAAAAATAACAGAGGAGATAACGGTTCTCCTTGTTTCACACCAAGCAGATTTTCAAATGAATCAGACAGCAAACCTCCAGATTTAACACGAAGTTGCACAGACGAATATATAGATTTCACCATAGCTACAAATTTAGTGCTTACTCCATTTCGTAATAATTTGTATATAAGAATTCTTCTACTGAGTTTATCAAACGCCTTACGAAAGTCCACAAACGCACAATATAATTTACTTTTTTGCTGAAGAACATGCGATATAATACCGTGGAGAACAAATATTGCATCTATGGTAGATTTTCCTGGCCTAAACCCAAACTGAGTGTCTATTAGTTTCTCCTCTTCCTCGCACCAAGATAGTAACCGGTCGGTAAGTATACTTGTAAAAAGTTTGGATAGGACACTCACAAGCACAATAGGTCTATAATTATTGGGATCAGATAAATCGCCGCTTTTCGGTACGGGAATGACGATACACTCAGTCCAAAAATCAGGATATATTCCACTGCTGAATATATAATTAAATAATGTATTTAAAATTGGTGCAAAAAATGCCGGACTGGCACTAAACATTTCGCCAACAATGTTATCATTTCCCGCACTTTTCCCAGCTTTCAGTTTCGTTATCGCTTTTACAATATCATCCTCTGTGAATTCAGAATCTAAAACATGTATGTCTAAATTATCAAAAGTTTCATTGTTTAATAGATTTAATACTTCCTCACAAAGCTCCGGAGGATCAGCACCGAGAACATTTTCAAAGTATCTAGACATCTTTTCATTATCAATTACACAGTTTTTCTTGCTTTTATGCTTAAGTGCCGACCAAAATTTTCTGGGATCCGTTTTGGCTATATTACACAGTTCCATGCCTTTTCGTCGTTTAAAAGTATATTGTGCTTGGCGTTTTATTTTATTGAAAACTATTTCTAGCGACTACATAAGAGAATCTATTTATATCGGTAGGATGACGTTGAAAAAAGTTCCTTGCTTTATGAAAATGTTGACGAGCCTTTTCACATTTTTCATTGAACCATTCATTATTTGGCCTTTCGGAATTGTTGTTGTCTCTGATTAAAACAGTACGACCAAATATATCGAAAGCACAATCATATAATATGTCCGTGATCTTTCTAACTGCGGAGTTCATATCGTCGACAGATGAAATGTCATTTACTAATAAGAAAAGACTGTCCTGGTGTGAACGTAACGATTGTATATATTCATTGTTTTGGTCATTATTCCATTTTATAAAAGTATGTACCATGGGAGGCTTGAATGGCGGACGATTATTAGAAAAGTCCAATTCAAAAAATATAGGCGCATGATCTGAAAATTCATTGAACTGTAGTACCTTGAAATCACTAATTTGATTATAATTTGACGGTGAAAGTAATAAATAGTCATTTACACTGTTTCCTTTTTTAGTGCAGAAAGTAAAGTTTCCATTTTGATCATTTCCTAGTCTACCATTTGCTACAATTAGACCTGTATCGTAACACAACTGAAAAAGTTTACGACCAAAAGCGTTTAATGTCTTGTCCATAGATACTCTATTCGGAATATTTGGGCTTTCAACGTGTTCTACACAATTAACATAATTATCTAAATCATCATTATACAGAAAATTATTCGTTTCACCAATTCGACTGTTCAAATCCCCACATACATATACACTACCTTTATCACTGTATTCAAGAACAATACCTTCTATCATTTCATGAAAATCAATATCTAACAACCTGTAATAATTTGATTTTTCGTGTGGTATATATGAGAAACAAATGAAAATGTCACATTCAATACTAA
>JAHUZM010000264.1:0-55237 GCA_019925275.1 Mytilus edulis | reverse complement strand
ATGTATCTGTGTCCATTCCCAATTTCAACACACATTTTTTTTCAAAAAATCATATGAAATAAAAAAGAAAAGTAGCAAATATAAACTTCAGTAACTGCGCATTTAGAAAACATAAATTCAATATTGCACGAACCAACCCTTGAGAAAACGTATACATGTATGCAGATGTGTTTTAAAAAAAAACTCAATTCCCATTGGCTTTATTTCACACTAGGACTTAAGATAACCAGAACGAAGCATGCAGTGTTTATCCAGATAAATGGGGACCCATTGACTTCCAGTCATGCTTCAGTGATTTCCTATTTAATCTACCATTTTTTCCATAAGATTAGGGGGGAGGGCTGGAAAAAACCTAAATCCGCCTCTGCTAGCCTAATAGGGAAATCATTTGGTCTGATACACAAAGATATGTATACCTATTATGAACAAAATTAAGAACAACTTCAAATATATGCATGTAAAATAATGGAACGTCTAAAAACCATTCGGGATCTCCTGGTGCACGCAGGACATACAATGTCACATAGGAAATGTATCTATATAATTTTTAGTGAGCGTTGAGGGTATACATTCGGTTGATAACTTATTTAATAATCTTGTAATTTTTTTGGGGATAAAATCAGAGACATACAATACATGTATCGAGACTCATAATACATGTATTATATGTCTCTGATAAAATCAAACCATCTTGAAAGAAGTTATTTAAGTTTGAATCGGCTGTTTTTTTGCATTGGGATGCCAACGTTAACCTTAATGTTATTTACAAAAATGCCAAAACCTGCAAATATATTTTAGGCAGAAATAGACATTTTTAATGGTTTACTTTTTAAATTGTTATTTGGATGGAGAGTTGTCTCATTGGCACTCACACCGCATCTTCCTATATCTATTTTATATATCGATTATTTTTTACACCAAACGTTTTCGTAATTTGTTTTCCATAAGTCTTACAGGAAATTCTCATTATTATTCCTGATATATGTATAGCACTCTCAGCTATGATTATAAGTAATTTTAAACTTTTGACCATTTTAATTCTTGTAAATACATGTATATGCAGTTGTTTTTTAACATTTTCCTACACCCTAGCACATATAAATTATTATATATTTTTTAAAAACTTTATGATGACAATCCTATGAATTAATTATGATATCTATTATTTAGTGATCATTTTAACCAAATTCAGTCATCTGTATATAATATAATTAATTGTTTCCCTATGTTTTAAGGTGTAAATAGTTGCTCAAACTATACCCTTTGGGTAGTGCTCCACATTTAATGGAGGAATATACAAGAAACTGAACTGAACTGAACTTAGAAATAGTAATTAGTACATGTACATAGTTTAATTGTGTAAATATATATAATTGTGTGTGGTGAGACTTTAATAAAATATTGAATCTCAATCTAGTTTATAAAGTCCATCATTGCTTCAATTAACCCCTTGATGAAATTTAAATGGCGAGACCCGTTAATTAATAAATTAAGTATCAATCTATCTATCTTTCAAACTTTCAAACTTTATTAATCAAACTCAGACGCAGTAACTGCGCTACAGGAGCATCACATATGTATAGTATATTATAATTACAGATGACAGAATGAGTATAGAAATTATCTTACATGTATATATTAAACTATATGATTTCAAGTTATTTGAACTTATACAAATGTATTACATATACAAAGTAAATATAAGTAGTAGCATTACCGTATATATATATTTATAATTATTAACACATATTTCAAAGGTAATACACAAGTTCGTGCTTCATCTTTGTTTTGAGTGTACTCGATTCGGTTACAGTACGTCACGCCACCACGTGTAAATAGAGTGTTGTGTTATGGAATGTAAATAAATAATTCATCCGAGTACTAGATCGTGAGTGTACTAGATCGTGAAGTAATGTGACTTTTCAGTTTGACTCTATAAGAGTTTTACAATCTTTTGGAGGAACCATGATAGGTGAGTAAGAACTTGTGTATTACCTATATTCAACATTTTATTCATTTTTGACTCACTGGGTACATTAACAAAGTAACCCGTTATATATTTAGTTCGAATATCTTTCAATTCATTACAGCAGAAAATATAATGGAATTCGTTTCCAACAACTTGTTTACAGAGATTGCACAATCTTTCATTCCTTGGTATACCAGCCCAACGTCCCGTCTCTATCGGAAATTTGAGATTGCATGTTCTCAGTTTACATATATAGTTTCTATTTACAGGATTTAACCTTAAAAGATAATCTTCTAATTCAAACTCTGTCTTAAATTTAGAATAATATTCCCCTCGTGAAGAATTAGACACATCTGAAAACCACTTTTGTATAAATTGATCGTGCAATCTCTGTCGTACAACATTTTTTAAAAATTCAGGATTTACATATTCTTGGTTATTCCATATTTCACTATAACCCGTTTCATCAAATATGGATTTAATATAATTAATCCAGAGAATATTTCTATTGCCATTTTCATTTAATTTGAAAAGTAATTTGTACATTTTACCAGATAATTTGTCTGTATTTCCAACTAGTTTGTTCCAGAAACACAGCATTTTTAATTTTATCTGTATTTCTAAAGGGTATCGCCCAAGTTCTCCATACACCATAAAAGTAGGCGTACTTGATCTAATTCCTAAAATTTTCTTACAGAACTGTAAGTGTATTTTTTCTATAATGTTCTTATTTTCAAAACCCCAAATCTCAGATGAATATGTCAATATAGGAGACACCAATACATCAAAAAGTTTTAGTTGCAAATCTATAGGTATACTAATATTACGAATTTTCGTGTACAATGAATATAGTGATTTCTGTGGTTGTTCCACAAGTTTTTTCCTTGCTTTACAAAAACTACCATTATAATTAAACAAAATACCTAAATAGTTATAATCATCCTGCTGATATTTTTTTCACCAAATATTTCAAAATCATAGTCGACAGTACACTTTCTCTTAGAGAAAATTACAACTTTTGTTTTTGATACATTAACTTTGAGTTTCCATAAGTTACAATAATTTCCAAACACATTAAGTGCTTGTTTTAATTCCTGTGGTGATTCTGCAAATATAACAGTATCGTCTGCATATAGTAATACAAATAGTTTCATATATATACCAAGGTTCTCAAAACTTAAAGAGCTTAGAGTGTCAAGACCGATTTCACAGTTTTCAGACAGATATTCTTCTAAGTCGTTTAAATAAACAGCGAAAAGAAATGGAGATAAATTCTCCCCTTGTCTAACACCAATATCACATGTAAAAAATTCAGAGTATCTATCACCATCTTTGACACAAGATTTAATGTTATTATATAATGAGTGGATCACTTTAAACATCTTCCCTTGGATATTACTTTTAATTAATTTCTGCCACAACCCTGCCCTCCAAATTGTATCAAATGCTTTTTTTAAATCTATAAATGTGCAGAATAACTTTTTTTTCTTTGATAAAAATAGTGTAACCAAACAATAAATGATGAAAATATTATCCTGCGTAGAGTATCCAGTTCGAAAACCTGCTTGTGATCCAGATATAAGACCCTCTTCATCTGAAAAATTATTTAATCTTGTGTTTAAGATTGAAGTAAACACTTTACCTAGACATGACACTAAAGAAATCGCCCGGTAATTGTCGGGGTCCTTCGGGTCACCTTTATTTTTGTAAATAGCTTTAATAATTCCTAATGTCCATGAATTAGGACTTTCACCACTATCAAATACTAAATTAAACAATTTATGGTAGTATGGTAAAAATTTGCACAAAGTTGTTTTCATGTATTCATTTACAATATCATCTATGCCTGGTGCTTTTGAATTTTTCAAATTTTTAATCGCTTTAACGATTTCATCCTCTGTTATTTCAGAGTTAAGAAGTTCAACGTCATTTTGAGAATAAATTTTTGAAAAATCATCCACACTGGCTTCTTCATTACTGTTATTCAAGTCTTTAAAATATTCATATAGGCGATCAAGTGTAATATTATTTTCTTCAGAAGTTTGAAACTTTGAGAAGGATTTCAATATACCCCAAATTTTTTTTGTATCAGTTTTAGAGGCATTCCGAAGTTGCGTCTCAAATTTCTTCAAATGTTCACTATAACATTTTTTCATTTCCTTCTTATACGCTCGACTTGATCTCGTGAGTATCTGTTTGTTTACAGACGACTTTCGCAGATTATATTTTTTACGGTTAATATTAAACTGCTTTCGTTTTTCATGACAACTTTTAGTATACCACGGCTTATTGTCAGGTTTTATTTTTTTTCGAGTCGAGTTTTTAAAGCCAAAAATAGATTTTGCCGTGTTTCTAAATATCTCACCAATTTTGTTCACCGCTTTATCAATAATATGTTTCACTTGATTGCCTTCACATTCATCGTTAAAAATAGTATCAAGTTCACCGAATGACAATTGGCTACTAAAAATAGCTTCGACAAACTCGTCTTGTTTGGCAGCATTCCATTTAATATAATTGGATTTACTACAATGACCTACATTTTGTTTTGTAGTATTTTTCTTTACATTGGAATGCAAATACACACTTAGCCCACAATGTACATCTGAATATAGGGGATTGAAATCTAATACATCAAAAGATTTTACAGTTGGAAAAACATTTGAGGATAATAAGAAATAATCTACAAGTGATACATCTTTACATGTCTTTTTACCAACAGATTTATCATTTCCATTCAATCTACTATTTCCAATATAAATATTTAGTTTTTTACAAAAATCTAACAATTTATATCCATAGTTATTGACCGAAGACGTATCTTCCGAAAATCTTGGTAAAGATATATTATGTAACAATAGTTTCTGATAATCATACAGATATACTAGCAATTCGTTATCATCAAAATTATCCAAAACTTCAAAAAGAGAGTCATCAGGTACAATAAAGTCATCTAATGTTTTTGTTTTTGCATTAAAATCTCCTAATAGTGCAATGTTACAACTGTTATCTTGTAAATGAAGAAGTTCATCTTCAATTTCAGTAAAAACTTCTTTTGATGCATATTTGGAGTTTTCAGGTGGGATGTACACACACCCTAACAATAACTCTTTATCATCTAGTAATAGTTCATTTGAAATTGAAACCCATTGTACAAAATCAGATTTTGTTTTATGAAATTTTAGATTAGACTTCAAATTTTCTTTATATACAATTGTTAAGCCACCAGATTTTCTATCAAAAGCAGTTCTGTGTTTGCAAAAATAGTTATAACCATTGGGAACATTCAATATATCATATTTATCTGTTTTCGTCTCAACAAAAAGGCAAATATCATTTTTGACAATAAGATCATTGAAATCATGATACAAAAGTTTTGATTTTAGGCCACATACATTAAGAGATAAGATTTTTATTACATTGTCTAAATTGTCTAAATTACTGTTCGATGGAATATTACAACTCCTGTTGTCAGCCCCCTATCCGTATCGTGGTCTATGTGGGGTTTCTTCATCCGAATGGAAGTGTTGTGGTTGTGGGTGATCGAATCTGTGAATCTCTACTGGGGGTCCGGGAGGTGGTGGGCGCCTGTTTACCATTTGTCCTTCGATAAAAAGTTTGTCATTTTGAAGCCTTGCGCGTCTGCCATGTTTTTTAGCATCATTCAACTTGGGAAGTAAATATTTGCGTCTCTCTGAAATCTCCATAGGATACTGTTGATATACAGAGTATTTGACATTGTTTTTAAGTTTTTCAATAGCGGTACGTCGGACCTTTTCGTGATCATTATAGCTTGTGAATCGTGCTACTATACTCCGAGGTTTACCATCCGTTCTCTGTTTTAATCGGTGTACATTTTGGAAAGACATTGTAGTGCTATCAACATTTAGTTCCTTTTGTATGAATTCCTTCACAACTTCCTCCGTATTTTCATCCTTCCAGCTACTAGACTCTGGGATTCCAGAAAATAGCAAGTTGTATTTCATGGAATGACACTTCATCTCCAAAATTTCCTCTCTTAGTTCATTGTTTTCCCATGCTAATCTTTCCTTAGCATTTTCAGTTTTAGACATTCGGTCTTCAATAATAGAATTTTGAAATTCCTCGTCTTTCAACCTTTCTGACTGGTGTTTGAGATCATTCCTGATATCCTTTATTTCATTGTCAAATCTTTCAAATTTTTGCTCCATATGTGACATTCTATTGTTCAGTTCATCTAGTAAGTTCAATTTTTCTAACTTAATGTTTATTTCATGGATTGTGTTCATGATCATATTTATTGTCATAGGATTTATATCTACAGGACTGGTACTTGTCTGTATATTATGTTGTTGCTGTTCATATGTTTGCTGAGGTTGTAACTGATTGTGGAATTGGGTTCGAGGTTGAGGTAACTGCATATAAGATGGAGGTGAAGCAATAGTAAAGTTCATGTTTTCATGACGATGGGGATGAATACCCGAAACAAAACCACTATGCGAAGCGAGTGTTCTTGGTTGAATCCCTTGAAATTGTAGATTATTTATGGGTGTCGAAACATTTTGTGGTAGGTTCATGTTCATTGGCATCCCATACAATGATTCATTAGCATTGCCAATCACTTCTGAGATACTTGGTGTTTCGGGTACACATTTCACATAGGTAGCCATCTTGGGTGGGGTTTTTGTTTTGTTCACACTCGATGTTTCTTTACTCATATGATTTCTCCTTCTTTTTCTCTTATTTTTACCCATAGAGTTATCTTTTTAACACAACCAGTCATCCTCCGAGGGAGAATTACTAGTATCGGTATACGCCGTTATTTGGGATACGTCACCTGTTCACGGATGACCGATGATCATATTCAATACCAATCATCATGTGAGCTTTACCCTTCAGTCACAGAAGTGCTTTCACCAAATTTAGATGTGGTGTTGCTCCCCTTAGAATTGAAACAGGGAGATATGAAAATATTGTTTTAGAAAATAGAGTGTGCCATATATGTGACGTTTTTATTGAAGATGAAGCGCATGTTTTATTTAGATGTCCTCTTTATGACGATTTTAGAAACCATTTATATCATGTTGCTGAAACTTTTAATGATAATTTTAATACTTTAGATGATAATCAAAAGTTAGTGTTTTTATTCTCAGATGTAAATATGATTCGTGTGTGTGCCAAAACCTGTCATTTAATTTTAAAAAGACGTAGAAATTTTATATATTGTACATAGTATTTTATTTCATATTATGTATTATTATTATCTATGCATTTTAATAGTCTCTTATAATTCTGTATAGAATGGCTCTCATTTTATTTAGTGTTATTTTACAATGTTACTATTGTATAAAGATTGATTGTACTTGTTGAGAGATGAGACTTTAATAAAACATTGAATTGTGAGTTTGGTTAATTGATCTTGAACCATTAGGACTGAGTGGAGATGGCATCATGTGTCTCTGGTGATGATTATAAACACATAGAAGTAAACTTTGCCAAAAAAAATTTCCTTCGAAAAAATTATAAAAATATGAATATGCTAAATATTTTTTATTTCGTATGTAATAATTGAAGACGTTTAGAAATATAAAAAATCTTCACAAAGTTAGGAAATTTTCGATTGAAGTTTAAAATTTCATTTAAAAACGTTTAGAAATATAGATCTTATTCGATGTACAATTATGTGGCCCGCATGGATTGGACATCAAATCCCCGTTTAATTATATGGGTTGCCTACTTTCGTCTATTTACATTGCCCATTCTATATAAATCAAGGGTTTGTACAAGCCCTTGCTATAATAAAATGAATCTCGTCGCCAATATCACCATAATTACATAAAGTTCAGATACAATCTTCTCCTAAACAGTTTGCCATCTAACAATTCCAAAAGCAATTTTGAGTCGAAACTGAAGTATTAAATTTATGAAAAGAATCACTATTGTTTTTTAGCAGTAGATGTCGAAAATAAAACTGAATATATTCTTTTTTCAAAACTCCTCAAGTAATATAACATTATCTATAGACAGCTTATATATGCAAATCTTTTTAGAAGTATGTGAGCGTATAGCAAAAATTTGTTTACCCCCCCCCCCTTTTCCTTCTATAAAATTTAATTGTAAACGATTTTGTTTTTAGTTTGTGTTTGCTAATTAACTGGGGTTCATGTTGTCAAAAGTAAAAAAAATGTCTCCTTGTGTATAAGTTATTGATAAAAAAATTTGGAAGCCGCAAGAAAAATCAATCATTTCGTGAAATAACATACATTTAACTGTAAATAAAGACAATTCGCCTGAAACTTTCTCTCGTATAATTAAACAATTGTAAAATAATTAATTCAACGACTTAAATTTCTGCCTGTTTACTGATACTTTTCTTGTTCAGTTGTTTGGTTTATACCCATTGCTCTTCATATATTCGAATGATAAAATACAAATCACAAATTTTCCGGATGCTCTTTTATCTTTTTTTCCGTATCGAATTAATATGTTAACAGTTGAACCGAAATACTCTTTTTTTGAGAATTTACAAATTAAATTTTCAACCACAAAATTCCACACTTTAGTTTTTTACCTGTTTTTTTTTTGGCTCTGTTTCGAATCAACAACCTTTGATCCCGTCTCAAACATAGCCAACACCTCGCATGGCGTATTCGCGACTTTATATATCCTAATGATGATTTAGCACAAATTTTGAACTTTGATGGTGCAGATGTAATAGATAATTATTTTCATAGCTTCCAAAAATTGATATTGTATGATATCCCATTAGACAGAGCTAATGAGGATACAGGTAGATGTAATACATTTGGATCAAAGCTATTAAGTTTCTGCAAAAATAATAACATGTTTATTTGCAATGGACGAGTGGGTTCAGATAAGGGGGTTGGTCGTGTTACGAGTAGTCAGACGAGTCTTATTGATTATTGTATTGTATCGCCAGATCTATTTCCACTTTTGTCGGAATTCGAGGTCATTGACTTTGACCCTTTATACTCAGATGTTCATTGCAGGTTACATGTTATATTCTCAACAGGTGTTACTACTGATTTGCATAACAATGATTCTACTCCAAACACGGTAAATATACCTGTTCGGTGGAACAATGAGATGAAAGATCAATTTGTTAACATGGTTGAGGACAAAATTTCGACTGAAGATTTGTTCAAAAAACTTGTCACATTAAATGTTGAAAGTGACACGTTTCAATCAGATATTGACAATTTTGTAGATTTTTTTAACAGCATATTTATTGATTCAGCGCATAATTGTTTTGGTGATAAGGTAGTTCGAAATAACCAGCCGAATAGGCAAAACAAGGTGTTTCAACCCTGGTTTGATAAAATTTCTCATCAAAAGAGATCTGAATTCCACAAGTCAAAGAGAAAACATTATCTCTCTAAAACAGACGATTCTCGAGCTGATTTGAAGTATCGCGCGAAGGCTTATAAGATTGCAATGAGCAAGGCTTTTAATGACTTCCAGTTTAAGGCAGAGAAAGACTTGCGCAGTGCATCTGAAGGTGAACCACGAGAGCTCTGGAATATTTTAAATAATTTGAATAAATCTACTTCAAAAAGAGATGAAATTGATCTCGATAACTTGTATGAGTATTTTAAGAATTTGAATATTGATAAACATCCAGATGATGATGATGACGAATTTATCTTGCCAAACTGTGATGATGATTTTGTAAATAATATACTCAATGGTGAAGTTTCAAACGAAGAAATTTTGAATGCTGTGAAAAATTAAAAAAACAGCAAGGCCCCTGGGTTTGATAAGGTCATTAATGAGTATATTAAATCAACCATTAATGCTACTTTGCCTATGTATAAAGAGATTTTTAATATGATTTTGAATACTGGTGTAGTTCCTCAAATCTGGACGGTTGGAATAATTATTGCTATATACAAAAACAAGGGCGATATGAACAACCCAGATTCGTATAGAGGCATTACATTAGTGTCCTCACTTGGTAAACTTTTTACAGCAGTACTTAATAGTAGGTTGACAAAGTATGCTGAACTGATAGAAACTATACCAAAGGCACAAGCCGGATTTAGAAAAGGATATAGTACAAATGACAATATATTTATACTACATGTTTTGATAGAATTATACTTTTATAATAATAAGAAACTTTTCTGTACTTTTGTAGATTTCAAGAAAGCTTTTGATACTGTTTGGAGGGTGGGGCTTTGGAAAAAACTTATAAATTGTAATATCACGGGAAAGATATTTAAAGTTATTTATAATATGTATGGCAATATCAAGTCTTGCATCAAAAAGGGGGGTGAGTTATCAGGATTTTTTCCTTGTGAAGTTGGTGTTCGTCAAGGGGAAAATTTATCTCCTTTCTTATTTTCTGTATTTCTCTTGGACCTTGAGACTTTTTTCAATGAAAATGGTATATCTGGACTCCAAACCGTATCACAAAAGCTCTTGAACACTTGAATACGTTTTTGTTGTTATTTATACTATTGTATGCTGATGATACAATAATTTTAGCTGAATCAGCAGCTGCATTGCAAAAGTGTTTAAATGTATTCGAACAATATTGTAATATATGGAAACTGTCAGTAAATGTTGAAAAAACTAAAGTAATGGTATTCTCCAAAAGAAAGTACACTATGCGTGATAAATTTAAACTATATGGTTCAATTATTGAAAGAGTGGAGTCGTACCCGTATCTTGGTTTGCTTTTAAACCAAAACGGGAAATTTGTTATAACAAAAAAGAAGTTAGCAGAACAAGGACAGAAAGCACTTTATGCTCTATATAGAAAGATTAGGAATATATCTATTCCAGTAGATCTACAGCTTCAGCTATTTGATTCTTTGATTGATCCTATACTTTTATACGGGAGTGAAATCTGGGGATATGAAAAATTAGACATATTGGAAACTGTACACTTGCAATTTCTAAAAAAAGTGCTCTCTGTCCGTAGATCAACGCCAAACTTCATGGTGTACGGCGAAACAGGTAGATATCCACTAGACATACATGTAAAATTACGTATACTTAATTTTTGGGTAAAGCTACTTTCGAATGATACTAAACTGTCTAGTATTATGTATAAGTTATTGTATGAAATGCATTGTTCAGCAAATATGCAATCAAAATGGTTATTGAATGTGAAATCTATACTGAATGATGTTGGCTTATCGTTTGTATGGGATAGCCAAGAAATTCTTAGTAAAAATTGTATAAAATATTATGTTAAACAAGTCTTACAAGACCAATTTGTACAAAAATGGCACAGTATGGCTGAAAGTGCCTCAAGAGGGGAACTTTATTTATCATTTAAAAGGGATTTCTGTCTTGAAGGCTACTTGGTAAAACTAAATAAACAACGCAGAGTACAATTGAGTAAACTGCGATGTTCAAATTTAAAATTCCCTATAGAAACCGGTAGATGGTTAAATATACCTCGTGAGGACAGAATATGCACATTATGTGACATGGGGGTGATAGGAAATGAATTTCATTATCTGCTAGTATGTTGTAACCCTAATATTGCAAGAATTAGAAAAATGCATATACCAAGATATTATTTTTTTTAATCCAACAGAGGACAAGCTCTTTGGTTTGCTATACTATTGTAATATAAAAGTACTCAATAATGTCGCATTATTTTTGCAAAAAATCATGAAGTATTTTTGATCAAAGAAACTGTCTAGTACTTACCTAATTCAAGTTGTGTGTTATAATCCAATTGATCATATTAAATATATATATATGTATGTATGTCATGATATGTGTATTTGTTTTGATCGTTTAAATCACGTGTCAAACAACCGTATGTTACGGTGTGTTTGATGACCTATATTCAATTGACCTGTATATATGTTTATTTCAATTTTATTCTGTTATTATACAAATCTTATACCACTTCTGTCAAGCTGTATATTATGTATATCTGCCTCTTGTAACAGTGTAAACTGTCAGAGTGTACAATAAAATCTTGAAAATCTTGAAATCTTGGTATTGACAATATACAATCAAATTTATCAAGTAAGTAATTCGGTGTTGAATGCCAGTAGATTAGAATTTGTTAATTGATTAATTAAATTTTACCTGTTAAAGGATCACTGTCTGTCTATCTGTTAGTCCTATAATATAAGACTCTGGAGGTTCATATCATTTACATTCAACGTTTTTTATCGGATATTTTTTTTTTACTATCAATGTTGAACCCCAGAGTTCAACATTGATAGTAAAAAAAAAATATCCGATAAAAAACGTTGAATGTAAATGATATGAACCTCCAGAGTCTTATATTATAGGACTATTTGAACACAGCTACCGACATGCTGTGAATTTGAAAAAGCTTCCCAAATTAGTAACACTACAGGAACTAGACGTTCTGTCAATAGTATTAAAAAATTGGTAATTGGAAGAATTTAAACCATTCCTATTGTAAGCGATAAAACTAAATTTATATTAGGGTAGGGTGATTGAAATGAGGAAAGGAGAAAGGAGAAAGGGGGGTGGGGGTGGGGGGGGGGGCTGACAAGGAGTTCAGGGCCCCCTTTTTTGTGGGAAAAATTGGTTGTTTATATTGGGGGTAAGACAGAAGGGAGGAGTTTTAAATACTAAAGAACCCAATGGGATTTTAGTTACTAAAACTTTCAAATGAATATATACATGATATAACTTGTAAACTGTAAGAGATAAACACACGTCATAGTCTACAGAAATGATGCTGGCACAACAAAACAAATCACATGAAATATAGGGTGAGTCCCTGGGGGTAATCCATGCCCCTCTGATTTGAGAATATGCTATTATTTTGTAAACGGTCCAGATCTCCACCCCTAAACCATACATATTCTTGAATGGGACGATAAAACAAATCAATTAAAATTAAAGGGAAGTCCCTGGGGGTCACCCCACCCTGTTCAATCTGAGAATATGCTATTATCATGTTAACAGTCCAGATCCCCACCCCTATACCATGTATATTCTTGTATGGGACAATAAAACTTGAAGTGAGGTCCGGGGGGGGGGGTGTCACCCTACCCCGTTCAATTTATGAATGTGCTTGTGAGTGACCCAGATCCCCACCCCTAAACCAAATATATTCTTGTAGGGCACAATAAAATAAATGAAATGAAATATAGGGAGAGTTCATGGGGTTCAACCCCACCGCCACATGTTTGAAAAACTTTTAAACCATTGAGATCCTCAGTGGTAAGGGGGAAAAATTTCCGGATCCCTGATCCCCACCCCTAAACCATATATAATCTTGTATGAGACAGCAAAACAAATCAAATGAATATGGGACCATAGGAATGGCGAGTTATGGAAGCTTTGTTTGGGATTTTTGTAACAGCATCCTGTTACAATTACTTCTTGTTTGAACATAATTTTGGTTTTTATTATGCATGTCTTTCATCTACATATTTGGATAAATAGACTCATAATCTGTCATATTGCAAGATGAACCTTCTTCAGTAGGCCTATCCCCATCAGAGACCAAATGATGCACAAGTAAGGTATTGGTAACAATATGAATGCAACTATGAGCAAAAGCCATACCAATGGCGGATCCAGGGGGAGGATTCCAGGGTGGAAAGTTCAACTTGGAACCCCCCTTTTTTTAGGACAGTCAATGCATTGGAACAACAACCTCCCCTCCCCACCCTTCTGTCTTGGGTTGGGAACCCCCTTTTTAAAATGGCTGGATCCGCCTGGGCATACTATCTAGCTAGCTATAAAGTCTTTAAAATATGAAATAAATCAAACAAGGAAATTAACGGTGTAGATATGGTAGACAACTGTTATGAGTTTTTAAAAAAGCCTTTAATAACAATGTTAAATTTTGTTTGCATTTATTTTTGCTTACTTTCAATAATCATGATAATAAACAAAATTCAGTGATTGATTATTTTAATTTAAGAAAAATCTGCATACATGTTATAAAATGGGAAGTGGAAACTGGGACTTTGTCAAAGAGACAACAACCCAACCAAAGAGCAGACAACAACCCAACCAAAGAGCAGACAACAACCCAACCAAAGAGCAGACAACGACCAAAGGTCACCTATGTGTCTTCAATGCAGTGAGAAAATTTCGGCACTGGTCTTCAGCTCATAAATAAATCAAAAATTAGAATGAGATACAGCTCTCAGTTGCTAATAAAAACCTCACAATAACATAAATAAGTTCTGAATATCAGAATATACAGTATTGCAACATTCTCTCAAAATGTACACATGGAGCTGAGAAACTAGAATTAATCATGCTAATTTAACATTAAAGTCCTTGAATTCAATCTTAATATGCATACTCCTGTACAAAGGAATATAAGTATGCAATAGACATATATGGTCTTCAAAAATTAGAGTATTGATGTTATTAATTTATGACAAGATCTTAATCAAGTAATAATTTTGGTTTGTTTTAATATTTCGGAGGTTAGTATGACCTTCTTTTTTGTGATGATGTTTTCGTTTTAAGTTGGAAAAAAATGTTTGTACCAACAAAAATAAAAACACAAACATGACAAAGTTAATCTAGAATTATGTTTTTATCATTTTTTTATGTTTAGGTTGTCAGCAAGATGAAAAGAACAAATATGCAGTTAAAAGTCAAAATGTGGATAAGCTTCAAGGTTCAAGGTCCTACCTTTGCAGATTTTCATATTTTGCATGAATGAATTTAAAGTTTATATCATGAACGGCAGTGAAAGAAAAATAAATCTTTTCAATTTTCCTGCTACGAAGGATAAATGTAAAGACATCTTGTTTTCAGTAAGTTTTAATTATGTTCTGTTTTTTTTGGGCTCGCTGGTCTTAACCATTTTTTGTATTTAATATAGGATTTCGCTATATTTTTCTATCTAAAAAGAATTTATCTTATACTTAAAATTGGGTCACTGTTCATTTACGCTCACAATCTGCCTTCGATGAGTTAAAAAAGATATTTCAATTTTAATGCCCCAAAAAAATGGCATTTTTACACCAAAGGGAGATAAGTTGAAGCTTTTTCAATGAGATCTAGAATTTAAAAGTCACCTTGGGCCAACATGAATTGATTTTTATGCCCCACCTACGATAGAAGAGGGGCATTATGTTTTCTGGTCTGTTAGTCCGTCCGTTCGTTCGTCTGTCTGTTCGTTCGTCCATCCGTTCGTCTGTCTGTCCCGCTTCAGTTTAAAGTTTTTGGTCAAGGTAGTTTTTGATAAAGTTGAAGTCCAATCAACTTGAAACTTAGTACACATGTTCCTTATGATATGATCTTTCTCAATTTTAAACCATATTAAACTTTTGACCCCAATTTCACAGTCCACTGAACATAGAAAATGAAAGTGCATGTTTCAGGTTAAAGTTTTTGGTCAAGGTAGTTTTTGATGAAGTTGAAGTCCAATCAACTTGAAACTTAGTACACATGTTCCTTATGATATTATCTTTCTAATTTCAATGCCTAATTATATTTTTTATCCAATTTCATGGTCCATTGAACATGGAAAATGAAAGAGCGAGTGGGGCATTCAAAACATGAGAATGTAAACAAACCGAAAAAAAGTTTAAAAAATAAAACTGTTGATAAATTACAGACTGTAAATATGTCAACGTACATACCAAATATTGATTCCCCTATCCTACCTGGAAGATCCAACATACCACAGTATACAACACAACAAATGTCAACTCCAAACTTTACTTCACCAACGGGCTACTATCCTTATGGACCCCAACCTATTCCAAATATTCAACCAGTTATGCATTCAACAATGAATATGGGACACGATACAAACATCAAAATTGACAATCTTGACAGAAAGGTGGAAGAAATGTTGACAAAATTATCTATGCTTGACTCTTTTGGTGAAAAAATTGACAAATTTGAAAGAAGTATGCAAACATTTTCAAGCAATGTAGGAAAAATTACAGATAGAGTAGGAGATATAGAAAAAAGTTTGGACTTTATAAACTCTAAGTTTGAAGGAAATAGAAGTGATCTATCCGACATGAAATCTGAAGTTACTGCTATTAGATCTGAAAACAATAAAGTGGCCGAAAACATGCAAAAGGTACAGAATAATCTTGATGAACTACAAGAAAAACACCTAGATCTTCAGATTCGTTCGATGCGTGAAAACCTAGTCTTCACAGGAATTTCTATGACGACAGAAAATGAAGAAAGCGATACAACGGAAGGAATTTTGAAATTATTCATGAAAGAAGACATGAAAATGGAAGCAGAGATTGATTTCCACAGAGCTCACCGATTCGGACAGCTGAATGAGAGAAAAAATCGAGACGGAACAACATTTAAAACTAAACCAATTGTATGCAGATTCAAGAGCTTTAAGGACAGAGAAATAGTACGGAAGTCTGCAACTAATCTTAAGGGGACGACCTTTGGTGTTTCAGAACAATTCCCTAAAGAAATCAACGAAAGAAGAAAATTGTTGTGGCCTTATTATAAGGAAGCTCGAAAACAAAACAAAAAAGCTCTTATCAAACGAGACAGACTTTTTATCGATGGAAAAGAAATTAAGCCTGTACCATCAGATATAGCCGAAAATACTACACGACGAGAAGAAAATACTACACGACGGGAATTTCAATCACAAGGAGCACGTCCAAAAACTAGACGACGAAACAGACGAGATGATATCACTTCGGATGAAACCGCAAGTAACGGAAGATAGGTGAACCATGGAGGGCAAACAAACTCAGTGAACAGTGACAATTCTAACGATTCGGATGACCTTCACGGATCAACTGGCCATACTGTGAACAAGAACTCAGATATTAAAATATTATCTCTAAATGTATGCGGTGTCAAGCATCGATTATTTTATGCTGAATTCCAATGTTTAATAAATAAATTTGATATTGTTTGTTTTCAAGAAACAAAGCTTGATGATATAGACATTATTGATTGTGAAAACTTTATTTTCAAGTATAAAAATAGAAAGAAAATATCAAACTACAAATCTGGTGGTATTGCTATAGGTTACAAAAAATATTTAGAACATTACATTACTGTAATAGAATCAGAATGCCCTTTTGTTTTCTGGTTTTCTGTTAAAAAAGAAATTTTTGATTTCCAAGAAAATGTTATATTTGGTATAACTTATATACCCCCAGAAAATACAAATTATGCGTCAGATGAAGCCTTTTCGGAAATTGAATTTGAGTTTCAAAATTTTAGTAAGAATAATGATTACATGTGTTTACTTGGCGATTTCAATAGTCGAACTGCAACACTAAAAGATTTCCATGAAATAGAAGATACTGATGATACTCAATTTAATGATATATCAGATATAAATGTATTTTCAGATATATGTATTCTTGATGATATGAACATATCAAGGTGTAGAAAAAATCCAGACACTATTGTAAATAAGTATGGTAGAAAACTTATTGAATTTTGTAAAAATAATAATATGTTTATCCTAAATGGTAGATTTGGGAAAGATAGTATTGGTAGAATGACTTGTAAAAATAAAAGTGTAGTTGATTATATAATATGTACATGTAATGTTCTCGAGAATATACTCGACTTTGAAGTACAAGAGTTTTGTAGACTTTTTTCAGATGTTCACTCACCTCTCTCACTTACTTTGAGCTGTAAAAATAAGAAGCATTCAGATTTGGCGACAAATAATTTTACACCGAAAATTGGTAAATGGAAATGTGAAAAAACTTTGGATTTTAGAGATAATTTAGATGGAGAAATGATTGAAAAATTATTTTTTAAGATACAATCTTTACATAATGCAAAAGAAAACGCACAAAAACCGGAAGTAGATGAAGTAGTTTTTGATCTTTGTAATATTTTATTGAAATCGGCAGAAACTACTTTCGGTCTCACAAGTAACAAAGCACACAGACATTCAAAAAAGCAATGGTTTGATCTGAAATGTTTGAAAGCAAAAAAAGAATTCAGAAAATCAAAAAGACTGTGTAAAAAATATGGTTCAAATATATTTAAAGAAAGATTAAGGGTGAGTGAACTTTCCTATAAGAAAACTATGGATAATGCTATTGTGAGATTTAATACAGATTTTCGAAACAAAATGAAAAACATGAGAACAAAAAATCCCAAAGAATTTTGGAAACTTTTTCATGGTAATAGGCAAAGAGATATTTCTAAAATTCCTTTGCAAACTTTGGTTGACTTTTTTAAAGATTTAAATACAAACAAAGATCATTCAGACGATTTTGTTATTACAAACGAGATAAATTCAGACGAAGTAAATGAGATGATTAACAAGGAAATAACTGCAGATGAAATAAGAAAAGCAGTAAAAAAAGCGAAAAATAACAAGTCTCCAGGTGATGATTTAATTATTAATGAATACATTTCATCTTCATTGGATTCTATGATTGACATTTATGTTTATTTATTCAATTTGATTTTTGATACAGGTATTGTACCAGAGTCCTGGCTTTTTGGTAATGTTTTACCTATTTTTAAGAATAAAGGGAGTAAAATGGAACCAAAAAATTATAGACCCATAACACTATTATCTTGCATTGGGAAGATATTCACATCTATTTTGAATGATAGATTAAGTACATTTTTCGATCATTATAAGATTTTACATGAGAATCAAGCTGGATTCAGATCCGGATATTCTACTAACGACCATATTTTTTCTCTGTATGTATTGTTTCAATTATTGTTTTTAAAAAGAAAGAAACTTTACTGTGCGTTTGTAGATTTTGAAAAAGCCTTTGATTTTGTACATAGAAACTCTTTATTTTTCAAACTTCTACAGAACCACATAAATGGTAAATTTTTTAGAATTGTAAAAAATATGTATCAAGATACGAAATCCTGTATAGTACATAATAATGAAAAGTCTGACTTCTTTGCTTGTGATATAGGAGTTAGACAAGGGGAGAATCTCTCTCCTATATTGTTTTCTTTATATCTAAATGACTTGCAAGACTTTCTAGAAACTACAAATGTTAAAGGTTTAGAAACTATTAGTAAAGATATAGAAAATGAACTGATGGTTTATTTCAAAATGTTTATTTTACTGTATGCTGACGATACAATTTTGATGTCAGAATCAAATGAAGACTTACAATTGATGCTTAATGAATTTTGTGATTATTGTAAACGATGGAAACTGAAAGTAAATGTGCAGAAAACAAAAATTATGGTATTCTCAAAAGGTCGACTGTCAAAGAATTTAAAATTTTATATTGAAGATTATGAAATCGAGATAGTAAATGAATATAAATATCTTGGAATTATTTTTTCAAAAAGTGGCTCTTTTTTGAAGACAAGAAAATATTTATATGGAAAAGCTACAAAAGCAATGTATGGATTGTTACAAAAATGTAGAAAGAACAATTTGTCTATTGAATGTCAATTAGATATGTTTGACAAAACTATTTTACCGATACTTTTGTATGGATGTGAAATTTGGGGGTTTGAAAATTTAGAGTTACTCGAAAAAGTACATTTGCGATTTTGCAAACTTATATTACATTTGAAACAATCTACTCCAAATTTTATGATTTACGGAGAGCTGGGAAGATATCCCATTTCATTTCACGCAAGAGTTCGTATGGTAAAGTTTTGGTGTCGTCTTTTACATGGAGAAGAATGTAAAGTCTCTTCACTTTTATATAAGCTATTGTTCGTCTATTCTAATAATTATGGTTTGAAGAGTAAATGGTTATGTTTTATAAAAAGCTCACTAGACAATTGTGGAATGTCAAATATTTGGAATCAGCAGGGTACTTTTTCTGCTCTGTGGATTTCTAAATGTGTAGAACAAAAACTGAAGGACCAATTTATACAGGAATGGTATGAAAATATGAATTCTACCTCAAAAGGTATATGTTATAGAATATTTAAAAAAGAATTTAAATTTGAAGAATATCTATCTATTTTACCATTGAATTGTATGTATATGTTTTGTAAATTTAGATGTGGTAGCCATCGTCTACCAGTTGAGACAGGGAGATGGCACAATCTGTCGAGAAATCATAGATTGTGTCGTATCTGTGGCTCGGCTGAAATTGGTGACGAGTATCATTATATTTTGTCTTGTAAATCTTTCATTAATGAAAGACAAAAATATTTTACCGAAATTTTGTTGGAAAAATCCAAACACCTTGAAATTATGTAATCTGTTTTCCTCAAATAATATTACTGTTTTAGAAAAATTATGCCGATATATTAAAGCTGTTAATGTGAAAGTCTCTCCTCCTGGTTAATGTATATCATTTTCCTCATACATGCACTGTATATTATATTGTTGTATATACTTATTGTCTCTATAACTATGTCATTAGTTGATGAGAATAAAATTCATTCATTCATACTTTGGACACATTCTTCAATGTTTTGAATTATTTTTGTACCATATGATAAAGTAACAAAATTCTACTAAAGGTAACTGATAAAATTTGTAATCATGGTAATGAAAAATAAGTGTTTAATTTTTTCTGAAAATCTTATACCCGTGAGCCTCCTTAATAGTCATGATAGTGTTTGTGCATTCATCTGTCCAGTCTTTCCTCTAAATTGTATTCTCTTTAAATATTGGTGAGTGTTCGTTGAAAAATTGAAATAAAAACATATGTTTGGTCCATCTGGTACTAGACAGTACAAGTATACTCAAATGGTCTGACTGTCATACTGTATGCATATGGTCGGACTGTAAGAGTATACTTATATGTTCCAGACTGTAAACATACGGTCCAAATACTGATATGGTCTGGAACATTAATATACATTCTTAAAATTAATATCAACCACATTGGTGTTTGTGAACTTGGTAATAAGTTATTCAATAGATCTGTTATGTTTTGGGATATCAAAAATATCTCATTTTTAATTTTAATAAAGAGAAAGATTATTGATGTATGTATAACTGTACATAAAAATGAGACAGCAAGCCAACAACACAAAAAATAAGGATCAAACAATATAAATTTTTTGTAGAAATGTTATAATTTCCAATATTCCAAAGAGTTCTAGTTATTTTTTTATTGAAATAAAGTTGAACTGTCAGAACTTCAAAAGCTTCAGGAAATATTATTTCTTTGGTCTGCGTTTTGTAAAATATATTGCGAATTCTTGTGAATAATGGAATGGTATCATAATTGTCTAAAGTTTTAACATTGACCTTTTTATATATAGCTTGGGAAAATACCCAAATGTTATAAAGAAAAATAAATTAATTGATTGTTATATAGTATTAGAATAGGAAGATGTGGTATATTGATAATTTGACAACTCTCCATCAGAGACCAAAGGAAGTAGGCGGTTAGCAACTGATGACCATGATGACACTGGACAACCTTTAACAATCAGTAAAATCCATACCGCATAGCTATTTTTATTGAAAATCATATTAACACTACATGTATGCAAACAATTTTGTATAATCAATAACTTCAATTTTTGTTGGTTCTTTTTCAGAAGGATTGAAATTCATCACCTAGAATAAATGAAGAAAACATAGAAACAAGACCAGAATACATTCAAAGACAATGTTGGATCAGTTATTATTTTCATCAGTCAGTCAATGATTTAGAGTTCTTTAAAATACCAAACGATCTTGAAACCACAATAATGTCAATGTTCTTTGCTGAATGACCAAAAAGTGGACTATACAAACACACAATGCTTGATGATAAGAAACTATTAATGTTTTGTGTGGAGGGATATTGTGAAAAAAAATACATTTACTTAAATAGCTACTCGTATGTTTAGCCTAATAATAGAGTTTTTCACTGATTTCAAATGGTAAATAATTGTGTTTCGAAAAAGTATTCTATAATTCATAAATAAACATATATTGATACTTACAATATCCGCTTTGTTGTTCAAAAGTTAAGTTTTGAACAGTTATAGAACAATATGTTGAATTAACATTTTCAAAGAAAAAAAGATATTCAATTTAAAAGATTCATCTTATAACAATTTACTACCAAAATAGAATATATTGTAACATACACATTACTGTATATTTTTATCTATATATTTATAATTAAATCCCATAGGATTTTAATTTGTCCCATGGGATATTTAAAATTCCATGGGATAATTATAGTCCCATGGGACAACAAATATCCCATGGGATAATGGTAAATCCCATGGGATTTTGCCCTGTTCCATGGGATATTGAAAATCCCATGTTTTTATAAATCAAATAGCAAAATAAATATAATAGTCACAGTACAAAACCAATGAAATTATTGAATCCCATGTAATTCCGCACATTTTGGCTATATACATGATACTGTAGCTCTTATTTGAGGCGGCGGCGGATTTGCAAATGAGTGTTTTGCAAATTAAAAGTGTCCAGTGTTTATACATCGAGAATTCAGTTGGTTGAGATTGTGGCGAGCTAAAGCTGAGATGAGTTTGAAGAGGTTGGTTCGTTATAAGAAAATCTGCAGGAGTTGTTGGGGGAGCCATAGGATAAGATTGATACGGGGTTCCGATTGAAGTTTGACCGTATGTGTTTAAATGGTTTAAATTACTCGGGTTACCATATAATATGTTGTGAGATGTACTTAAGTGATCTGCTACTGGTGTATATGGGGTATATGGTGTATTGCGGTTAACACTTTGAACTTTGTTTACATTGGCGTCCATTTTTGTTGTTTTTGATTGTGGCGGTGTCTTACTTGAACTTCTATTCCTTTTTTTCTCATTCGGTACTTTTTTCTGTACTTTTCCTTTTCCCTTTTGATCCCATTGTTGATCAAGGACATAATGTTCGACATGATATATCACAAAAATCCAATATACATATTCCACAAAACATATAACTAATAACTTTTTTGTGGGCGCTCCGAAGCCCTGTCTGTCCTGTCCGCCATTTTATTTCCATCGAACCAACCTAGGATGAAATTTTTAAAAAAATAGGCAGGACAGGAGTTTTGAGTAAAATTAAAAAAGGCAGGATGAGACACTTGCAAAAAAAAAAGAGTCAGGACTCCAATTTAGATAAAAAAAAGTCAGGCTAAACTAAAAAAAAAAAGGCAGGACCGAACAGAGTGAAAAATAAAAAGGCAGGACAGAGATTACAGCTAAAAAAAATGCAGGACAAATTTTTTCATCCTAGTCCCCCCCCCTAAAAATCAAATGGCAGCTCCCTAATATCAGACTAAATTTTTGTTATATTTTTCAATAAATTTATAAATCTTAATTAGGCATTTGTGAGTTCCATTTCATGAGACCTTGACACAGATTTCTATAAAATAAATTAAAAAATTATAAATACAGTTTTTCAATTCTTTCCGGCATAGATAACACAAATGTATATAATCTTTATACGATTTGGTTGAATTATTTCACTTTATTATAATGATAAATCCTTTGGTTCTTAATTTTTTTTTCAAAATCAATTTATCATTTTGATATCTAACGATAAAGTTTTAAAATTGAAGTGACATGGTCAGTAGCCTAATTAGTCGCATGGCTGATTATCATCTTACTTTTTTTTCCTGTGACCTTTTTTCCTGTGACCTTTTTTCCGTGGACTTTTTTTCCTGTGACTTTTTTTCCGACATTCTACAGGTGACCCAGTAATTTTCCATATGACAGTAGCGTGTACCCTCGGGGTTATATCGGGGTGTGTATAACTTATTTTCTGGGGAACATCCTGTCCACGTGTAATATTTAGCATATATTGCAACAGATGACATTGAACAAATATTCTTTGTAGCATCGGAGGCAATTTCATGTTCAACCACACAAAAAATTTCACAAAAAAGATATGATAAAATAAGGTGGAATTGAGTATCGGGGATTCGTGTTTTTAAGAGCTTATTTTCAGTGGACAACAACAAATGGAAGTTTTTAACGACCTTGACTGGCTATATAATATATATAGCACTTGCACGATCGGTCCAGTGGACATATTTCATGCTAGAAAACTTATACAGTAATTCTTTTTATATATATGACAATTATTGTCCGATCTGATACACGTACCTATAATGTATAGAATTTTGAACAGCTTCAAATATATGGGGTCCGTAGAAATACCGCAAAGGACCTCTTTGGTGCACTAAGAACAAAAATGTGCACTAAGGACCTGATGGAAGATACAACAGTCACAAAGGATATGGCATATAGAAAAAGACTTTGTAAAATTTCATAATTTTAAATTATATCTTTTTTTAATTAGAAAGTTATCTAATGTTTTCTCGACACGTGCCTCAAAAAGTTGATTGTAGATAGATAGTTTATTCTCATAAAACCATGCAAATACAAAGGTTACAGAGAAGTTGAAAAATAATATACATAAAAAACAAAATATGCAGGACAGGGGACTCTTAGTTAGTTTTACTTGTATATATATATAGATATGTGTGTGTTCAACTCAGTTATTTTATTGTTGTTGTTACTTTTGTTTATGTCACAAGTATAATGTTACTTATATGACAAATAAAGATTATTATTATTATTAAAAATGCATAAAATTCAAAATCTCAGAAAAAAAGTTCATCATTTTTACAAAACTGCTATTTTTTCCAATCGATTTTTGTTGGTCATAAAAGATCAATTGCTGCTTATTTTTTTTGGCAAACTAATCTAAAGTGTTCAAATGTATAATTGGTTAGCGAAATGAAGAATAGATTGTATGACCTATTCTGGTAAACTTTTGATTGGACAATAAGAAAATATACTAAGAACATTAATATACAAGTACAAATAGAGCAAACAGTAATAAACTGGTATTTGTATACCTGTTATGTACATTAGGTGGTTAATTGTACGATTAAACAAGTAATTAGGTCAGCCAACAACTAATATGTTAGATTCTTTTGTTGTTCCAATACATGGGGGCAAATATGTATGGCACGCCTGAACCACTTTTATTAATTAATCTTATATTATCTCAGATAAATTAGGTTTATCTGAGATAATCCCGGTTTATCTCAGATAAACTAAGATTATCTCAGCTTAATTCAAATTCGAAAAAATCCTAGTTTATCTCAGATAATACAGAAAATTTATTATCTGGAGAAAATCCCGGTTTATTTGAAAATATTAAGAAAAGCTAAGTTTATCTGAAAGATTTTCAGATAATCCTAATTTATTTCCAGATAATTGATTATCTGAATTTCAGATAATTCATTATCTCATTTTCCAGATAATTTAGTTTTAAATATACCAAAGAACAATGTAACGAGTGTTCTGATTGGACGACAATCGTTTGCCAGATTATATTTTAAAAATACCGTCAGATAATTCATTATCTCATTTACCAGAAAATTAAGGTTTATTACGGATTCTAAATATACCAAAGAACAATGTAAAGAGTGTTATAATTGGACGACAATCGTTTGCAAGATTTTATATGAAAAATAGTTTTTATACCGTCCTTTTTTAGAGGAGGGGTGACATTCTGAACACGGCACGCAATTAACAAACTACTCATGGTGTGGACATCACCGTTATTGACACCTGGACAAGCGAAATTTGTTGAATAAATTAAAAAGAAACAGTGAAATACAGAAGGGCTGATTAGATACAATATACATCATATACTTTAATAAACAAATTATTTATTTATTTATTTATATACTTTAAACATACTTTAAACATACTTAATAAACACATTTGTTAGCTGTGTTGACCCTTACTGACTGTGTATTAGGTTTTACTGACGGCTAATTTCGACATCGCCGATAATAATAAAACTCTCATATTCATTTATAAGTCGATTTTAATCTTTTGATAATGACAACGGTTTTGTAAAATATTTAAATTTAACTATTTCGTCATGTGTCAGTAAACAAAATAGAGATGATAATCAAGTAATCCAATACACAAATAATGCACGATTCAATTATGGAAAAACAATTATTTCATCATGGTTATTGATAAGACATACTTTTCATTTTGCTCTCAAAATAATTAAATACATAATAATTAAACACATAAGCCAGAGTTTAAATACCTTACACCTTAAAGAGCCAGATTTATATTGTAGGATATAAACAATACATGTACATTGTCGGAAATGCTAAATGTTTGCTTACTTGCTAAGAAACAGGAGAAACCCTCTTCATTCTGTTTTTAAATCTGGATCCAAAAAGTGAAATTTTTACATGTAAATGTAATTACGGGTGACATGCATGATTGTCAAACCTCTGCCTGTTATATGTGTAATAAATATACAACTTCCCCCAATAAATGTTGACATAACAGGAAAAAAGTAATAAAAGTTTCTTTTAAGACTGCTCAAAACAAAACAAAAAATAACTCCTGCACGAAAAAGATATTTTGAAAGATTAACATTCCTAAGGTTTCTGTTTTATATTTTTCTCTTATCTTTTATTATAAATTAAATTATCACTTCTGACTCGAAAACTCGCATATTTTTTACACACAAGACACAAAATCACAATCCAGTGGTATGAATGTTTAATTTTTTCTTGAATTAGATCCTTCTCACAGAAAATATCCTTCCATAATAATTAATTCAGAGCTATTCAAAATTGACGAAGAACATATTAAAAAGAAAGAAAAGAAATCTAAAATGTGTTCGTCAATCCGTGTACAAAGAAAGAAGGAACTTCATCCAGTTCAACCAAAAATCCATCTGAATTTCACATACCTCTTGGTGATATTGGTATTGTCTCGGTGTTGTAACAAACACAGATGTTTCAGCATATTTTGTACAGAATTAAAATAACTCTTCCAAGTTGTAAAATGCTTGTCCTAAGCATGAATAATGGAGGAGCGAATTCAATTATTTAGTCGATTTATAAGTAAAAATAAATAATTTCATTAAATTGGCAAGACAAGATAAATTCATCAAACTGGTAAGACAAGGCGAATGTATGACAGAAAGTCACAGGACAAAAAGTCACAGACAAAAAGTCACAGAACAAAAAGTCACAATTCAGTTTTGAGATTACTTTTGTATTTTTTTTCACATTTTTCTTGAAGTTTTATGTTTCAAGCAACTTTGTTATAAAAATCTTCTCAATAAACATCAATAACGATCAAGTAATTGTTATGACAATAACATGTCAAAGTGACTTGGAACCTAAATGGCTTCATTTTGCCAATATAAATATCCTTTGCATGATTAAAATTTAATACATCTTCAATTATCAAGGTTTATGAGCTTTTTTCTTAACTTAAAAATGATTATATGTAATAAAAACTTAAAGAAAATATCTCAAAATATATTTGAACAATTGTCAAAAAATATTTGTGACTTTTTGTCCTAACGTTGCGCACGATGTTCCTACAACACGACGTTACACCACCACGACGTCAAAATGAGTTTTCTGAAACTTTTGACGTACATAAAAAATATTCAATTTGCAAGTTTCATTTGCTTTTTTTTATGTAGTTGGTTGATTCTAAATCTGTCTCTATTAATTTTGTGATGTCTATTTACCATGAATTTATTTACCTCAAGTTGTGGAAATTGATTAAATAATGTTTACCCTTAATTCACCTTAATATGGTGTATTGTCGGTAAGTAATGAACTTGAAGGAAGGAAAAAATGCGACAGAAGAATACGCATTATAAATGAATTATAACAAAACTATAATCGCAGGCTGCTAAAATTGCCTAGTGCATATGATCTGTCACTGTAAATTTTTCATATCTTGATTCAACCCTAATACAAATATATCCGACACTCAGCAAGTAAATAAAAACATATTTACCCTTGATTAATTTGAATTGAGTTGTATTAAAAATTTGCCTGACACATAACTTGTCGAAATACAACCATTAAATAAAATCATTATAACCCGATCTTGAAAATTATTTTCCCAGTAATTTGAAGTTGCTTGCTTTTAAAATGTACTAATCACCTCCTGAATCGTCCGTATAATCCGTATAATACGGGGTTGCGACAAAAAAACAGTTTCATTGAATTAATATTCAATGAAACTGTCTTTGTCGCTGTTTCCGATAAGTCTTTCAGTTACATCCGTTTCATGCACAACATGTACCGTGGTTTTTTTTCGACAACCGGTGTCCTATAGCCATTCTTCCCCCATGCCAATTTTTCCTGGGGGAAAAACTGGATCGATCCAATATTTCCCCCCGGAAAAATTGGCATGATCCAACTTTTCCCCCTCAACGTTATGGGGGGAAAACGAGGATCAAGCCAATTTTTCCCCTTTGCGGCACGATAAGCTAGTTTTTCCCCTTTATAAATTTATAACGTCGGCGACGTCAGTTAGAAATTTTTATTCTAAAAAAAGAATATTAACTTTTTTGATTAGTTTAGCGGTACCAAAGCTTCATCGTATTACTATAGATTGATATGTATACATACAAGTTATATTTATACACACGAAGCACATTCTGAATGATGCAGTGATACAATCCATTCTCATTCGTGAACCCTTGGTATCATTGACCTACTGAATACAATTACTTACTTAAACCACTTCTGGTCAGTTTGAAGATGTTGACTCTACATGATAAATCATTATTGTACCACAAGGTTAAAGTACCCATCAAAGGCATGGATAGAGAAAAATTCACACCGCCTTTAAAGCTTTCATTCGGCAGGAGAAGAAGTTCGATAAGGATGAAACTTCATCAAACCTAGGGGAGATATGTACCCCCTCTCCAACCAGCATGGGAGACATGCAGTGGAAACGTGGAAGTACAGGAATTACCTCCGTTATTGCGACTCTCTGTACAAGATCTACAAAAATATTCCACCTGCCCTAAAGGTGTATATATAGTGTCGACCACGATCTAGCACTAATGATACAAATATCCACCGGAGTTACACGGACCTGGTAGTAAGTAATAAAAGGTCACCGTACGGCCTCCAAAAATGAAAAAAAAAATGTATAGTCGGCTATAAAATGCTCCGACCATACAAATTAGGGAACAAAACTAACAAAATTAACAGGCTTATTGATTACAAAATAATTTACAAAAACTCAAATGACATGAACCAACAACAACCACTGTACCCGGTAATATATATATATATATATACATGTTCCTGGCTTTGAAATGGACATTGGTACATAAACAATGTGGTGGCCATAAACTCAACCCTACCCCAATGAACCCAACCTAGGACAACACACCGCAAGGAAAAAAGTATCAGTTGCAATTGGCTTCACTAAAAATGTTGATACGTCGAACAATAATCACTTACACAAAAACAATAGAAACAAAGCACCGAAATAAAAGTACTCGCAGTTACTGGAAACTATTTCAAAGCTAGTTAAAATAAAGACGGACTAGTGGACATAGACAGACTGGTAAACATGTGAACAGACGGGTGAATATGTAGACAGACATCTCGACATATAGACATACATGCAGTTGAGAATATAGAAAGACTAGGGGACACAAAGAAAGACAGATTAGTTAAAACATAGACAGACTGATAAACCTGTAGACAGAACTTGTATGTAAAAGAGCTAAAAATATGTATCTATGAACCTATTTCTAACACTGGTCGGTTTAATTTTCAGACGTGTACATATATACGGTGATATCTATAATATAGGGGGAAAGATTGGCATGGAGGAAAAGTGACTATATGTATACGTATTGTCAAATTTCCGCAGTGGAAGAATGGCAATGATCCAATATTTCCACGGGGGAAATATTGGCCCATGCCAGTCTTTCCCCGGGGGAAAAACTGGCATGTGGGAAGAATGGCTATATAACACCGGCATTTTTTTTTAAATTTCACCACGCGATTCGTTATAAGTATCAGATATATACATTGGATCAAATTGTGCACATGCATGTAACGTCGAAAAAAAGCGTTAGCTTGGATTTTTCGACGTTTTTCGACGTTTGGACAAATTGGCTACCATTTTGTAATGTTTCGTAGCATTTTATTCGTGTAAGACCCAAACATGCAGTTAATAAAAAAAGAATCTAGACTTTATGTTCTTTTCGTGTATCTAGACTTTATGTTCTTTTCGTGTATCTAGACTTTATGTTCTTTTTGTGTATCTAACTTTTGTTTTTGTAAATTATAAATTACTTATTGAAATATCAGGTAAAAAACCCGCATTTTTTGCTTTGACAAATGAAATATCAACTTGGACAAAATGGCTACCGTTTGAAAGCGACTGTGTAGAGATGGTTTTATAGAATCTTCAATTTTCGAACTCACGAACAATGAGGCAAATGTTTGTTCTTTCGGTAGATGTTATAATTATCTCACATTTTTTAGACATCTTTAGCTATGACTACTTATTAAACTACCTTTCAGTCGTTGAGTAAACGAAAAACGTCATTGGACATTTTTCTTATTCCAGCTTAATATGCAGTCACCGAGTCAAACGAAATTCGACAAAAGAACGGCTTTAATTTAACCAAGAACTGACACACTTCGTTGCTTCTGACAAGTTTCGGGAAGATGAGAGAATAAGAAATAGGATCACTATACATAAAAGATAAAACAGTTGTTTAAAAATGTAACGTTGGACATCCGTTTTTTTCACACAGCTTTGTTGTATTAATCCTCAAATATACTAGATATTACTAAGCATATGACCAAGAGCTATTAGGAACATGAAGGAAAACATACACTGAATTAGTTTTTATAGTGGTTATTGTTTGTTAACATTTTATTTTGTTTTGCGGAGGAAATTTCGAAGATTCTGTTTTAAGTCATAGGGGTTGTAGAAACAGCGTGCGTGACGTTCCTATCAAATTTGTGACTTTATGTCCGTTTACCGACAAGACAAGATAATTTATTACAACTTAGGCACTCGTTACAAGATTAAAAGTCAAGATTCTTGTATGAAAAAATCTCACTTTCACTTTGTTTCTGTTTAAGGTAAATAAATAACATGTTTTTTTTTTAAAATTTCACTTTTCAAGTTTGAATTGTTTATTTTTCCAGACAGTCAATTGACATGACAATAGTAAATTAAGGACGTTGATAATCCTCTGAGTCTCTGTTTGAATGTATTTAAAACGAATGTAGAAAGTCACAGGACAAAAAGTCGCAGACAAAAAGGTCAAAATACATTTTTTTTTTTTTTAAAGTCTTTGAATAAGAAAAACACTACTTTTAAAAACATTTCTTTTTAGTTTTACTTGAAGTATTTGATATAAACAACTTTGTTATTTAAATGTATTGAATAAATAAAATAATGATAAAATAATTGTTATGTACCAAGGAATATATCATTTGTATGATCAAAATTTAATGCATTTTAATTTATCAAGGCTTATGGAGAGTTGTCTCATTGGCACTCACACCACATCTACCTATATCTATTATGAACCAATATTCAAAGCCTAGAAATGAAAATATGTAACGAAAGAAAATATTTTAAGATCTTACTCTTATATATTCAAATAATTGTCAACAAATTAATTGTGACTTTTTGTCCTATCAAATTTGTGACAATTAAGTTTATGTCCTGTGACTTTTTGTCAATATACGATATTGAAATTGTCTGAATTACATATCTATATCTGGACACTTCATTAAATCATTAACTTGAAACGAATTATTTATTTCTGTCTTCTGAAACAACGCATCTTCAAATATGCCTATTGGATTACAGGAATGAGTTAACCCAAGGGAGCAGTCATTTGAAACAGTATTTATTGTCGAGTATTAGTTTGTCTGGCGGATTGTCTATATATCTATCACCCTCTGAATATCTATCACACTCTGTATATATATCACCAATCTGTACATCTATCATCACTCTGTATATCTATCAACTCTCTGTACACCTATCACCACTCTGTATTTCTATTGACCCTCTGAATATCTATCACCACTCTGTACACATATCTCGACTCTGTATTTATCGCCTCTGAATATCTTACACCACTCTGTATATCCTATGACCACTATATAGATATCACCACTCTGTATATCTATACCAATCTGTACATCTTTCACAACTCATGAACATCTACTCATCAACTGAATATTATCACCATCTGAATCTATCACCCTGTATAATATCATCCCTCTGAATTCAAATCACCCAACAGTAATACTAACACTTGTATATCTACCTCTGATCTGAATATCAATCACTTTGTCTATTATCAACACCCTGTATATCTAGCACACTCTGTACACACTATCAACACTTGTATGTCTATCACCACTGTGTAATATATCACAACTCTGAATACACACACTCTGTATATCTACTATCACACTTTGTCTTATTATCACCACCTGTAAATCTATCCACCCTCTGTATCTATCACCCCTTTGAATATCTAACACCACTCTGTATATTATCACCAATCTGAATATTATACCACTCTGTAAATCTATCACCACTCTATTTGTGTATCACCATTGTTATATTGTAACACCCACTTGATATCTTATCACCACTCTGTATATTATCACCCACTCTGTACTTTATCACCCACTCTGTATATCTATCACCCTCTTTACACCTATCACCACTCTGTATATCGATCACCTCTGTATATATATCACCACTTGAATATCTAACACCAATCTGATATCTATCACCATCTGTATATCTATTACACTCTGTATGACTAGTCACCACTATTTTAACTTTCACCCCTCTGTATTATCTACCCCATCTGAATATCATCAACTTTGTATATTATAACCACTCTGTATAATAATACACAACTCTGTTAACCATCACATCTGTATTATCTATCACTTATGATATTATCACCCTCTGAATATCTAACACCACTCTGTTACATCACCAATCTTATATATCTATGACAATCTGAATAAACTATCAACACTCTGTAATATATATAAACCACTCTGTATATCTATCACACTCTGTAATCTAAACAATTGAATATTCTATACCACTCTATATAATTATACATATGTATTCTATCACCACTGTGATATATCTATCACTACGAATATCAACACAATGTAATATCTATATACACTCTGTATAAATATCACCACTCTGTATATTATTCACCACTAATATACACTATCAACATCTCTTCTATAATTTCTAGAATATTATGCTCCATCGCGTATTTAATCATCTGTATTTGAAAATTAGTATTAATCATGTTAAATATCCTCGAATCAAATTTTACATATCACACTCTGATATCTATCACCACTCTGTATATCTATAACACTCTGTAAATCTTCAACTCTCTATATTATGATCACAGTTAATCATCACCCTCTGAATATCTATTCACCCTCTGAATATCTATCACCACTCTGAATATCTATCACCACTCTGTAATTTATCATCACTCTGATATCTATCACACTCTATTATCACACTATCAACCAATCTGTATATCATCACCCTCTGATATATATCACCCTCTGAATATCTATCACCACTCTGAATATCTATCACCACTCTGTATATATCCATCTGTAATCTATCACCACTCTGATATCTATCACCACTTGTATTCTATCACCCTCTGAATATCTATCACCACTCTGATACTATCACATCTGTAATCTTCACCCTTGAATATTATCACCACTCTGTATCATTATATCACCACTCTGTATATCTATCATCACTTTTGTATATATATCCTGAATTCACCTCTGAATATCTATCACCCTCTGAATATCTATCACCACTCTGTATATCTATCACCACTCTGTATATACTTATATCCATCTGTATCTATCACTCACTCTGTATATCTATCACCCTCTGAATATCTATCACCACTCTGATATAACTATCTACACCATGTATTCTATCACCACTCTGTATATCTATCACCACTCTGATATCTATCACCATCTGTATATCTATATCTTCACACTCTGTAATATATCACACTCTGTATATCTATCACCACTCTGATATATACAACCTAATCTACCACTCTTATATAATCTTATCTATAATCTGTATTCTATCACACCGTTATTATCATCATCTCTATAATAATTTATTAACCACTGTGTATATCTATCACCACTCTGATATCAATCACCACTCTGTATAATCCATCATCACACTCTTATATATGTCACTACTTTGTTATATATCACCACTCTGTATATAATCACCACTCTGTATATCTACACCACTCTGTACTATCTATCACACTCTGTATGTCTGACACACTTGTATATCTATCACCTGTTTATCTACCTCTGATCTGAATATCTATCTAACTTTG
Source organism: Mytilus edulis (assembly GCA_019925275.1). Taxonomy (NCBI): domain Eukaryota; kingdom Metazoa; phylum Mollusca; class Bivalvia; order Mytilida; family Mytilidae; genus Mytilus; species Mytilus edulis. Next base: position 21,209 of record JAHUZM010000264.1, on the reverse strand, counting down.
TCTATTATCAACCACCCTGTATATCTATCACCACTCTGTTCACTATCAACACTCTGTATATCTATCGACCCTCTGAATATCTATCACCCTCTGAATATCTAACACCACTCTGTATATCTATCACCACTCTGTATATCTATCACCAATCTGAATATCTATCACCACTCTTTACATCTATCACCACTCTGTATATCTTATACTACTCTGTATGTCTATCACCACTGTGTATATCTATCACCCCTCTGAATATCTATCACCACTCTGTATATATATCACCACTCTGTATATCTATCACACTCTGTATATTTATATCACCAATCTGTACATCTATAATCACTCTGAATATCTATCACCTCTCTGTACACCTATTACCACTCTGTATATATATATCACTCCTCTGAATATCTATCACCACTCTGTATATATATCACCACTCTGTACATTTATCATCACTCTGTATATATATCACCTCTCTTTACACCTATCACCACACTGTATATCGATCAACCCTCTGAATATCTATCACCCCTCTGAATATCTAACACCACTCTGAATATCTATCACCACTCTGTATCTATTACCACTCTGTATGTACCACCACTGTGTATATCTATCACCCCTCTGAATATCTATCACCCCTCTGAATATCTATCACCACTCTGTATTTATATTACCACTCTATAAACCTATCATCACTCTGTATATCTATCGACCCTCTGTAATATCTATCACCCCTCTGAATATCTTACACCACTCTGTATATCTATCACCACTCTATATATATATCACCAATCTGAATATCTATAACCACTCTGTATATCTATAGACCCTCTGAATATCTATCACCACTCTGTGTATATATCACCAATCTGAATATATATCACCACTCTGTATAACTATCACCACTATGTATGTCTTTCACCACTGTGAATATCTATCACCACTCTTTATATCTTTCTAGATTTTTGCTATCCGCCGTTTTTCTCTACCTTTGAAAATAAAGTTAAACATGTGACTATCCCTAAACGAATCCAATTTGATAAAATATCACCACTCTGTATATCTATCACAACTGTGTATATATATCATTCCTCTGAATAAATATCTCCTCTCTGAATATCTATCACCTCTCTGAATATCTATCACCACTCTGTATTTCTATCACACTCTGTTTATTTATATCACCAATCTGTACATCTATAATCACTCTGAATATCTATCACCTCTCTGTACACCTATTACAACTCTGTATATATATATCAATCCTATGAATATCTATCACCACTCTGTATATATATCACCACTCTGTACATCTATCATCACTCTGTATATCTATCCCCACTCTGTACACATATCACGACTCTGTATATCTATCGACCCTCTGAATATATTACACCACTCTGTATATCTATGACCACTATATAGATATCACCACTCTGTATATCTACTACCACTCTGTACATCTATCACACCTCTGAACATCTATCACCAATCTGAATATATATCACCACTCTGTACGTCTATCACCACTGTGTTATATATATCATCCCTCTGAATATCGATCACCCCTCTGAATACCAACACTCTGCATATCTACCTCTGATCTGAATATCAATCACAACTTTGTCTATTATCAACCACCCTGTATATCTAGCACCACTCTGTACACCTATCAATACTATGTATGTCTATTACCACTGTGTATATCTATCATCCCTCTGAATACCAACACTCTGTATATCTACCTCTGATCTGAATATCAATCACAACTTTGTCTATTATCAACCACCCTGTAAATCTATCACCACTCTGTACATCTATCACCCCTCTGAATATCTAACACCACTCTGTATATATATCACCAATCTGAATATCTATTACCACTCTGTAAATCTATCACCACTCTATATGTGTATCACCAATGTGTATATCTATCACCCCTCTGAATATCTATCACCACTCTGTACATTTATCCTCACTCTGTATATCTATCACCTCTCTTTACACCTATCACCACTCTGTATATCGATCAACCCTCTGAATATATATCACCCCTCTGAATATCTAACACCACTCTGAATATCTATCACCACTCTGTATATCTATTTCCACTCTGTATGTCTATCACCACTGTGTATATCTATCACCCCCTCTGAATATCTATCACCCCTCTAAATATATATCACCACTCTGTATATTTATCACCACTCTGTAAACCTATCATCACTCTGTTTATCTATCGACCCTCTGAATATCTATCATCCTCTGAATATCTAACACCACTCTGTATATCTATCACCACTCTATATATATATATCACCAATCTGAATATCTATCACCACTCTGTATATCCATAGACCCTCTGAATATCTATCACCACTCTGTGTATATATCACTAATCTGAATATCTATCACCACTCTGTATAACTATCACCACTATGTATGTCTATCACCACTGTGAATATATATCACCTCTCTGAATATCTATCACCACTCTGTATATCTATCACCACTCTGTATATCTATCACCGCTCTGTATATCTATCACCACTATATACACCTATCACCACTCTTTATATCTTTCTAGATTTTTGCTATCCGCCGTTTTTCTCTACCTTTGAAAATATAGTTAAACATGTCACTATATACACCTATCACCACTCTTTATATCTTCAACCACTCTGTATATCTTTCACCACTCAGTACACATATCACCACTCTGTATATCTACCATCAGTCTTTTTTCGACGGTTGTCCGGCAAATCGATGTCCAAAGCTGATGTCACAATAAAATAATATTTCAAATCGGCGGCCAATTCAATCACCCTCTAATTTAGGTCAAATTTTTGGCTCCTTGGCTCCTCTAATCGACGTCCAATTTTTAGCTTCTCTAATCGTTGTCCGTTTTAATAGACCTATAGAAAGATCCAAACGCCGAGACATTTTTTGCCATTATGCCGTATTGTGCATTAAATATACTTTAAAAATGAACAAAACTGTGGAAATGGGGACAAAAAAGTTTATAACAGAACTGAAACTTGGATTGTCGGAGAAGAATAAAGATAAAAAAAGTAGTAAAGACAGTTCTCCATCAATATTTTTACAACCTAAACATAGTATATGTAACAAATAAAATATATCATTTTTTTCTCTTTTAATGTTTAACCGATGATACAGGTTGCAATATCCATTTTTATGTAATTTAAAAGCTTATTAAAATAATGAAATGTGTAGAGATTGCTAACCGGACAACTATACACCAGAGTTCAAACAAGGTGGATGTAACCAACTATATAGTCCTTTTACAGCTTGCTGTTCGGTGAGAGCCAAGGATCCGTATTAAAGACCATATTTTGACCTATGGTGGGTTTCTTTTATAAACTGTGACTTGGATGAAGAATTGTCTCATTGGCACTCAAACCACATTTTCTTATATCCACAGGGAACTTAACGTCATTCAACAAGGAATCATTGAGCAATTAAAGGTCACGACATGTAACATATAAAATAATTATTATACAACTAAAAACTAACTTCAAAACAAAAAAATCTGAACAACAACTATTCAAGACATAAATTAACGACAACCACTATAATACAGGCACATACAATATTTGGCTGGGTTCAACATGTTTGTGAGTGCTTAATCTTCCTGTAATCTGAGACAGTGGTGTAACAGCAGAACATAAAAACATAACACCTATTTATTTTGTACATTTTTCACTCCAGGTGTAAAACAAATGAATTGTTGACAAACTTCTTACAGCGCTAGTCCAAATTATAATATTCTAACAGTTGGCATTTATACTTCTTTATTTTGTCTACTGTTGAAGACTGGGTGTTGCCCTATATATATATTTCGTTTAGTTTTCTTTGTCGTTGGGTTCTTATTTAAGTATACTCGCATGCCATTTATCAAGATGCATTTACATGTATAAGAGTAAGTGCAGCAATTTGTTATTCTATTTATTCATTGATATTGGACATCGGTAAGAGAAGACTACTATAGATACTATAAAGGTAATCGGACGTCGTTTTGACAATACATGACGGCACATTGTCATTTGGCGTGGATTTGCGTATCAAACAATTGGACGTCGAATTAAGAATTTAATCACAACTCTGTATATCTACAATCACTCTGTATACCTATCACCACGATATACCCCGTGACACCCCTAATTATTTTCCTATAGAGGCTATGAAAAAAAAATCCCCCTTTTTTCATTTTTTTTCAACATAGTGCCACTCGATACCTTGCGCAAAAGATGCACCTGTTTCTCCTCTACAAGACCTATATAGTTATACCCGGTGACTCCCCTCATTGTTTTTCCCTAGAAGCCAACAAATAGGCCAATCCCACTTTTTTCCGGGTTTTTTTCAAATTTTTAGCCTTATAGTTTCAGATTTTTTAACATAGCGCCACTCGATTTCTTGCGCAAAAGGTGTTGTTCAATAGTCTAGTATAAAGTTGGGCTTCTATTGGAAGTATTCCGTTTAAAGGAATATGATTGTTACATCAGCTACATAAGTTCGTGATGAGAGTATAAGCCTAGACTCAGAGGTAGTTTTTTCTAGAATTTTTCGATTAATTCTAGTGAATTTGCTTTTGGTAGTGTTAGCTCTTATCCATAGATAAGTAACACGAATGATTGAATAACACATGAAATGACCCAATGACACATGCAATTTTAATCTTAGTTTAAACAGTATTTATTTATAATTTTTTTTTACAAGATTAAGTATTACAATGTTATGTGAAGTTTTAATCTTAATTAGCATATATTAGTGACTTTTAAACACTGATTTATAAATAGTATTACATTAAAAGTGTATTAAAAATGATTTATTAAAGAAAGAAAGTTCATAAAATGTTATTATAATGTTGTGGATACATCTGTTCCTTATTGCATATTATTATACGATTGCCCAATGTGTTCAATCTGGACTACCAAAATTGGGCTCTCATTTGTATAATAAATTAAAACTCACTGACTCTCCATGAATTTACATGTATTTTATTTAACAGTCAAACAAATATTTTAAGTAATAATTTTCCAGAAAGTCTTAAAACCGTCCAGGACCTCCTGATTGCACTGAGTATAAAATGTTTTCTTAGAACAAAAATAAAAGATACAAGTTGCAAAAAATTTAGATCTAATTCAATGCAAAATGTGGCGATCAAACGGTGTCTTCTCATTTGTCCAACTTTTTGAAATAAGGTATTCTCATTTAGCCAACTTTTTATTTTTGTTAATTATTGGGTTGTTTGTTTAGTGATAGTAAGGTGTCTTTCTAAAATTTGACAGTAAATTTGTTCCTGTACGTTTTTATACTATTTAAAAACAATATGTGAACGTGGAAAAAGTCGGACTAATTTATGTATTTCTTATTTCGGACATTTGGACTTGTTTATTATATTATTTACAGTTCCTGTTTAAATCTTTCAGACAATTTCATTCTTATTCAACAGACAATGTTCTTTGATTTGCATTCTTAAAGATATTTCATGTGTATCACTTTTATAATCTAAAACTGTGAGAAAAACCATGCAAGGGATTGTGTTAATTTATGTTACACAACTATTTCATTTCATAATTATTTTAATCCGTTAATGTCGTACATAGATAATTCTTTTCAATATCTATTTTATCAGTTCTTGTCCAGGACATATTTGATAACAATGACATTAATCCGTTTTTCAATTACGGTCTATTGTTACTTTGAAGTGTTAATCTTATGTTTGTAAAATTTGTCAACTTTATTATTATGTAATCTTAATTCTTTGGCAACCTGTAAACATTGTCTATCTTTATAATGTTTCGACTGAATTTAATTCTTCAGTCGGAGTCAGCCTTTTGAACTGACATCATCCGTTCATTAAAGTGAAAATAAAATCCATCCTGAAAGTCTTCGTTTGTATTCGCTCTACCAGTCTGTGAGTTAGTTCCGCCAGTGGATTTATGTTCAATAGGCAGGGGACCAGTCTTCGGTCACTGTCATTCGTTCCGGCATCTTTGCCAGTTTCAGCAACAGAACCTGTTGCACGGTATCAAACATTCCAGTGTCAACAACGTTGTCACATTTGGCGGAGGTAATCCAGAGGCGTGTTGTCTTTTTAGTACAACACACGGTACCGCGTACCTTAGCAGTCAAGCGACCAGTGTTATTCCCCATCTTCGTATCAAGTTCCAAACTTTTAGGGATGGATTTTAATCTTAGACCGCAGTGGAGTATGTGGAGACAGAAACATTTCACACATCAATGTCCAGTTTGTGGTAAATGTGGACTTGCACATCATCGTTTCGAAATGTGTCTAGCTTACAACAAAAGATGCTTCTCGTGCGACAAATTCTGACATTTCGCAAGACAGTGTTTCACAGCTACATCAAACTTATTCGGTAAAATTCGATATACTAAATCAGCAAGTTCGAAAGTGTCAAGTGAACAAAAGATTTCAACAAAAAAGCAACAGAGAGACAATCGCCGTTTAATACAGTACTATTCAAACAAAAATAGTCTCAGGGAATTGCCATTCAGCAGTGTGCGAAATTCAGCTTTCATGAACTTTTTCGACCAGGCAGCCCCAATGAAAGTCGAACTAAAACAAGCAATCATTCAATTACGGAAAAACAAATCAGTGATTTCCGCAACATCAGAACTTTTAAAAAGTGCACAAGAGAATATTAGAACTCTCACCTGCGAACTAGTGAAAAGTCAAAACCAACTAGATTCGGCAGAGCAGTTGAAAAAATGTTTAGACAAAATCACCAAACTAGAGAAAGAAAAGGAAGACAATGCTGCATGCACGAAAAAAATATCAGATGTAAACAATTTCTTAATTCTCAAATGTGACTATCAAACTTATGAAATTGGAAATATTACTTCTCAAAACCATGAACTTCGGAACAAATTTGAAATTCTAACAGATCAATCTGCCGATATGGAAAATCAAATAAGGATTTGTAGGACTAATCATATAAATCGTCCCAATGCAAGTGAGTGTTCAGGAAATAGACGTTTCAACAACCATAGAACTTTTTATAGATAATTATAATTTTTTTCAACACTTGCGAAACGCGAGGACGCGTTTCATTCGAGGAGGGAGAAATCTGTGAACGTGGAAAAAGTCGGACTAATTTATGTATTTCTTATTTCGGACATTTGGACTTGTTTATTATATTATTTACAGTTCCTGTTTAAATCTTTCAGACAATTTCATTCTTATTCAACAGACAATGTTCTTTGATTTGCATTCTTAAAGATATTTCATGTGTATCACTTTTATAATCTAAAACTGTGAGAAAAACCATGCAAGGGATTGTGTTAATTTATGTTACACAACTATTTCATTTCATAACTATTTTAATCCGTTAATGTCGTACATAGATAATTCTTTTCAATATCTATTTTATCAGTTCTTGTCCAGGACATGTTTGATAACAATGACATTAATCCGTTTTTCAATTACGGTCTATTGTTACTTTGAAGTGTTAATCTTATGTTTGTAAAATTTGTCAACTTTATTATTATGTAATCTTAATTCTTTGGCAACCTGTAAACATTGTCTATCTTTATAATGTTTCGACTGAATTTAATTCTTCAGTCGGAGTCAGCCTTTTGAACTGACATCATCCGTTCATTAAAGTGAAAATAAAATCCATCCTGAAAGTCTTCGTTTGTATTCGCTCTACCAGTCTGTGAGTTAGTTCCGCCAGTGGATTTATGTTCAATAGGCAGGGGACCAGTCTTCGGTCACTGTCTTTCGTTCCGGCATCTTTGCCAGTTTCAGCAACAGAACCTGTTGCACGGTATCAAACATTCCAGTGTCAACAACGTTGTCACAAATATATAAAATAGGCGATAGTAAACTACTTTTAAATAAAGTTTTATAGTATATTTTAAATAATAAATAGATATTTCATCATTTATACAGAAGAAACCCACAAATCAGTAATATTTGTTCATTGGAGGTTCTGCGTTAATTTACATTTATACTAGTAACATGAATATTTGGTATAGCATTTTTACTTCCCAATTTTGATAGCCTTTAGTAGTATCATATTGTTTCAATATCCATTAGTTGGTATCTTAGTGACTTCATCCGACCTACATTTTGCCATCAAGTTCAAGCACCATAGTTATTCATGTACCATATACCACCTATCGGAACTAGACAGTGACACGATTGCTTTAATTTAGCACTGTTGTACATTAAAGTCAATTTTCCATATTCAATCATGTATTCCACATTAAAGCCAACAATATTTAAAACGAACGAACTTTATACTTCAGTGTTTGTTTGTCTTGTATCATGTATAATTGTTCAAAGAAACCAGAATCTAATCTAAAATAGAGAGATATTTATAAGTCTAGCTTCTTCATAATTTGATGCTAAATGTTGAAACCCAGGAGCTTTTGAGCGACCTCATGGGCCCTCTGCCAGGACAACCATAATTACGCCTTTCATTCATAAAATCCTGGCTAAGGACTATTGAAATGTTTAGTAACGCCTTATACCGTATGTTTGGAATTTCTCGTTATTGGTCTTCTGATTTTAAGATCAATCCAGTCATTTTAACAAACCATAGACAATTAATGGAGGAAGTTCCGCAGAGAAAAATAATTGCCGTTTTTTTTCATGGAAACGCCCCTAAACCTACATAGACAACAGACTGACCCAACTTAAGGATAGACTACAGCAAAGACAGATCAACGTTTGTCACTACAATGATGCAGTATTCCACCTACTTAAACGAGGATGAAAATTAAATGTCAATTGCACATTTTAACATGCTATGCTAAATTCATAGATGCAAAATATCTTATTATCTGTTCTAATAACATAAAAACACTGGTCAATTTACAGTTAATTAAAAATATGTTTGAACAGTATAATCCTTTGTTTGCACAAGTTTTCCTCCTATTCCCACAATTCAATTCAATGTTTTATTAAACATGAAATTTTACCTTTTCTTACCAGATTTATAAAAAGTGGGAATAGAGGGAATGAACCAAAAAAAGTTGGATAGATGAGATCAAAGGTAATCAAGAACAAAGGTTTTTTATTTAGAGTTTGGGTTGAAAAATAAGAGTGAAAATTATACCCGGATTAAATTTTCTGTAGTATTATTGGTTCATTCCATCTATTCCCACTTTTTATAAATAAGATACCTGGGGCCGTGTCAACGAAGCTGTCCTAGGACTAAGACATGTCTTATGATGGTCTTAGGACACGTCTTAGTCCTAAGTCGGGTTAACGAACGTCTCCTAAAATAAGATATGTCCTAAATTTGGTCCTAAAGTTAGGATATACAAATAGGTGTCTTAGGATAGTCCTAAAGGTTACATCGTCCTAAAACGTAATAAAAACAATAAATATGGTATAAACTCAATACTAAAAATACTAATACAATATTAAACTATCATAAGAAAAAATTAATAAAAAAACATGTTTAATGTTTGTTAAAGATTTAATTGTATTATATTAAATTATTTCGTGCTGCCTTTTTTTGGAGCCTGAACAATACTATCATCATAAGCAACATATTTTAAATAATTCAAATATGGGGAAAAGTTTACTTCTTTTTTTTTTTACCTAATCCCGATTCGATATATGTAATGAAATCGAGTGGACCTACGGACAAAACTAGTTTATGTACTGAAATTGCAGCACGAATATCACAAAGTTTTGTAAACATTTACTTTTGTTTTCGTATTAAATTCATTTATATCTTTTATCATATTAAATAACGTATTTATTAGTATTCCGTAAAAACTTTAACTTTTATTTTGCGTTAATTGTTTCCTATATTAGAGTCAATCATCCTTCCTCTCTTTACATATAGGTTCTAAAATACAATTCACTCTTTGTCATACAAATCTCTACATATATTTTCAATTAAATAAATGTGTTAGGATGGTCCTAGGACCATCGTAGTTAGGACAGTCCTAAGACAGCTTTGTTTTACATCCTAAGACATGTCTCAGACACGTCCTAAGACCATCCTAAATAATGTCCTAAGACCTATCTTAGGACATATCCTAGGATACTTTCATTGACACGGCCCCTGTTCTACATAAATTTTTAAAAAGTTGGATAAATGAGAATGAACCGATCAAACACCCGTATAAACAGCGTTTGTTTAATGGTTAACATTGCACTGGGCAGTCGCACGTGTCGTTAAATAACAAACCAATAAACAATATAATAAAGTTGTAAGGTAATAAATATTTCAGGTATTGGCCATTTGCAATCATCTTGATTAGATTATCTTAAATGTATATTTAAGCAATAAAATGTATGATACCATATTTCACTGTTTTAATAGAGAAAATTACAGAAAGAAAATGGAGCGTGGTATCTTTTTTAATTAAGATTATAACTTTCTAAAAGGAAACTCTTTAGGACTTCTAAATGGTGTATTTCAACTGTGCTTAACTTATTTCAACATTAAAATTATTTGTCCTAGTTAATTGTGCGGATGTCAGATTTATGTAACACATTTCACTATCTTCATAAGGAAATTTTTTTTTTTAGATAATCAATTTTCTCAGAATTTTCAGATAATCCCGGATTTTCTCAGATAACCCCGGGTTTATCTCAGATAAACTAAGATTATCTCAGCTTAATTCAAATTCGAAAAAATCCTAGTTTATCTGAGAAAATATAGAAAATTCATTATCTGGAGAAAATCCCGGTTTATCTGAAAATTCTGAGATAAACCGGCATTATCTGGAAAAAATCGAGATAATCCCGGTTTATCCGAGCTTAATGTAAAAAATTGAGATAATTCTAGTTTATCTGAGAAAATCCTGGTTTATCTGAGATAATTTAGGATTATCTATAAAAGTGGTTCAGGCGTGCCATAAATATGACTAGTGTGGATCTAGCTGGCGTTAATATTAATGAGGCTAGCCGTCAATAATATTCATGAGATGAAAACCGCGTTCGATGAAATGTTTTGTGAAGTTATTAGATTGCGACAATAAAATAGCATTTTGCTGTTAATATCCAATATGGTTATGCTATTTATAGCAATATAAAACTATTAAGAAATATTAAGCCAATACGTGTCTTCTGCAAGGTCCGCGTCATTTAAAATGAAAGTAAATGAAAAGTTTAATTGCCTCAGTACACACAAAACAAAACAATAACGATTCATTAAAATTTTGTTATTATTATATCAATGTAAACTATAATAATTAAAAAAAAAAAAAAAAAAAATATAGAGGAATTAAAGGGAACTAATTGTAATATGGGCATTCCATATTCTGTTCGTTGTCTACAAATATAAATATATAGTCCAATCCTAAAACTAAAATATACAATACATACGATAGTATCATCCATTTAAAAAGTTCAGAAAAAAAACCAAACAGAGTTAATTGACGGAATATAAAAACGCTTATACGAGTTTCATTTTCGAATTTGTGATATACTAGGGTACCCCCCCCCCCCCCCCCCCCTTAAACTTTCCTGACTAACTCGTACGGGTCTAGGGCATAAGTGCTATGGGCCATTTTTTAAGCAATACCAACCTCTACCTCTGGTATAATGGAGAATCTCTTAGTTTGGCCAGCCGGCAATAGTTCAGTTCGAATTAGTTGTATACCAGGATACCATATCCCCCCTTTTAATCCTCTACTGACAAACTCGTACGGGTCTAGGGTATAAGTGCTATGGGCCATTTTAAAGGCAATATGTACCTCTTTTTCTGGTATCATTGCCACGTGGAGAATCTCTTCGTTTGGCCAGCCGGCAATTATAGTTCATTTTCAAATTGTTATTCACCAGGATATCCCCCCATCTTATCCTTTCATGACTAACACGTACGGGTCTAGGGCATAAGTGCTATGAGCCATTTTAGAGGCAATACCAACCTCTACCTCTGGTATAATGGTCGATGTGGACAATCTCTTAGTTTGGCCAGCCGGCAATAGTTCATTTTCGAATTTGTGATAGAGCAGGGCACCCCCTTATCCTTTCCTGACAAACTCGTACGGGTCTAGGGCATAAGTGCTGTGGGCCATTTTAGAGGCAATACCAACCTCTACCTCTGGTATAATGGTCGATGTGGAGAATCTCTTAGTTTGGCCAGCCGGCAATAGTTTAGTTCGAATTCGTTGTATACCGGGATATACTATCCCCCCTTTTAACCATCTACTGACAAACTCGTACGGGTCTAGGGCATAAGTGCTATGAGCCATTTTAAAGGCAATAATGTAAACTGATGAACTGTTAATGTTGAGAATAATGACTCTGATTGGTCTCCGTAATTTTGAAGAATTATATGTCATTGAAATAGTAATTGTTAAGGTCTTTCCCCTACGTGAGGAAAGACCTTATTGTTTTTCTAATTAAGGTCTTTCCCCTACGTGAGGAAAGACCTTATTGTTTTTCTAATTAAGGTCTTTCCTCTAGGCGAGGAAAGACCTTATTGTTTTTCTAATGTTTTTTTTTCTTCTTTTTTTCCTTCCAGCATTTGTTTGGCACGCCCTCCTACCGCTTCTATTGGAGTTATCAATACCAAATTTGAACCATCGATAGACCTCATCATGAACTTTTACCAGATGAACTTTTGTAGGATTTCATCATCCCCTTTAGAAGTTATCTCCCTTTTATTGATTTTTTTCAACATGGCCCCCCCTAAAAGTTTTAAAAGATATCATGACCTTATTTGGACAATAGGTAGATATCATCATGATGTATTACCATATGAGGTTGCATAGGATTTCATCATCCCCTTTGAGAGTTATATCCCCTTGAATGAATTTCTTTTAATTGCATTTTTCTCAAAAAGTATAAGAGATAGAATCGATTTGAAAACGGCAACATGTACAGGAACAGATGGCAATGTTAATGAACATGTACAATAATTTTGTTATTAACCCTTATAAGGAGTTATTCCCCTTGAAAAATTGTACATAATTTTAGAAAAATTGTATTTCGAGAACCAGAAGTCGTAGAGACTGAGGACCTTCACCATTAATCTTTAATTCTTGTGACCTTTAATATGCAGTCAAGGTCAAAGGTCATTGAGTGCAAAAAAAAATTACGCTGCAATTTCAAGCTTACATATTAGGAAAACGATAAGAGTTTGCTGCATACATACAGCGTATAAAATGTTCCTCTCGACGAGCTCTACATTTTATATGATAAGTTCAAAAATGTCCGACTGTCTGTTCAAAAGTTCCAACGGGATGATTCTTAGAAGTATAGTATTTTGTGTATATCTTTTTAAAGGTAACAGATATCAACCTACTATAAACAACAAAGATGATCAGTAATTCAAGACCTTCCATTTGAGGTCAATGTCAGGTCATGATGAAATTTCACCTTGACCTTCACAGTATACTATGACCTTGACCTTGTGATATTTGAAAGGTCAAGTGGTCCTGAGTTGAATGGTGCTAGTCCCATGTCTCTACGACTTCCGGTTCTTAAGTTTGGTATTGCATCATATATTTGATGATTAATTGTGACCTTGGTGAACTTTGAAATTGTCCACATTCTTTTTCTATAATGTTGTCCTTCAACTGTAGATCATTTATCATTTAACAGATTTGAGATATCTATTGTCGTTGTAGAGATAATGCAGTTTGAAGTTTTGCGAGCGGAGGCATGTATTTCTGAATCAACAAGAGAGCGCACCTCTTAAAATGTTTTAGAAATTGAAGAGGTTAACATAGTTATATGTTTGACCAAATACCAAAAACATTCCATGGAAAAAAACGCCAAAAATTCAATTTGAAATTTTCAAGTTTTGCATTGACTTTGTAAGTTTCATAACTTTCTATTTATATAGTTGATATTGCATCATTTTTGGCACTTTGTCAAATGGGGTCATCTGATATATCAAATTGAAGGTCTCAATAAACTCTACTTAAAAATGAAAATTTTAAACCTCTTTTTCATCCCAGGCGGAAGGGTGGGGTCATTTAGTGCCAAAATTCAAATTTCTCAGATGGTAAGGTTGTCGCATATCAAATGAAAGAACATAAAGCGTACATATCAAATTTTAAATTGACGTCCCCCAAAAATGGGTTGGATGGGGTCATTGAGTGCAAAAAAATAAATTTTCTTTTACTATAGGGTTGTTAAGGTCTTTCCCCTACGTGGGGAAAGACCTTACTGTTTTTCTAATGTTTTTTTTTTCCAACATTTTTTCTAAATGCCCTCCCACCGTTTCTATTGATGTCATCAAGACCAAATATGGACCATCGATAGATCTCATCATGAGGTATTACCAGATGAGGCTGTGTAGGATTTCATCATCCCCTTTAGAAGTTATCTCCCTTTTATTGATTTTTTTTAACATGGCCCCCCCCTCGTTGTTTTTAAAGGTATCATGACCTTATTTGGACAAAAGTTAGATCTCATCATGATGTGTTACCATATGAGGCTGCTAAGGATTTCATCATTCCCTATGAGAGTTATGTACCCTTGAAGCAATTTCTTTCTTTTGCATTTTTCTCAAAAAGTATTCAAGATAGAATCGATTTGAAAACGGCAACATGTACAAGACCAGATGGCCATGTTAATAAACATATACAATTATTTGTTGTTAGCCGTTATAAGAAGTAATTTCCCTTGAAAAAATATACACAATTTTTGAAAAATTGTATCTCGAGAACCGGAAGTCGTAAAGACTTGAGACCTACACCAATAATCTTAAGTTCATGTGTCCTTCAATTTGCACCCAAGGTCAAAGGTCACCGAGTGCAAAAAAAATTACGCTGCAATTTCAAGCTTTTATATTAAGAAAACGATAAGAGTTTGCTGCATACTTACAGCGTATAAAATGTTCCTCTCAACGAGCTCTACATTTTATACACTGAGCTCAAAAGAGTCCGACTGTCTCTTCAAAAGTTACGACGAGATGATTCTTAAAAGTATAGTATTGTGTGTATATCTTTTTAAAGGTAACAGATATCAACCTACTATAAACTGCAAAGATGATCAGTAGTTCAAGACCTTTAATTTGATGTCAATGTCGGGTCATGATGAAATTTCACTTTGACCTTCACATTATACTATGACCTTGACCTTGTGATATTTGAAAGGTCAAGTGGTTCTGAGTTGAATGGTGATAGTCCCATGTCTCTACGACTTCCGGTTCTCAAGTTTTGTATTGCATCATATATTTGATGATTAATTGTGACCTTGGTGAACTTTGAAATTGTCCCAATTCTTTTTCTATAATGTTGTCCTTTAACTGTAAATCATTTATCATTTAACAGATTTGAGATATCTATTGTCGTTTAAGAGATAATGCAGTTTGAAGTTTTGCGAGCGGATGCATGTATTTCTGAATCATCAAGAGCTTACCACATAAAATGTTTTAGAAATTGAAGAGGTTGACATAGTTATATGTTTGACCAAATACCAAAAACATTCCATGGAAAAAAACACCAAAAAATCAATCTGCAATTTTCAAGTTTTGCATTGACTTTGTAAGTTTCATAACTTCTATTTATATACTAGTTGATATTGCATCATTATTTGCACTTTGTCAAATGGGGTCATCTGATATATCAAATTGAAGGTCTTAATAAACTCTACTTAAAAATGAAAAAAATAAACCCCCTTTTCATCCTAGGGGGACGGGTGGGGTCATTTAGTGCAAAAATTCAAATTTCTCAGATGGTAAGGTTGTCGCATATCAAATGAAAGAACATAAAGCGTACATTTCAAATTACAAATTGACGTCCCCCAAAAATGGGTTAGATGGGGTCATTGAGTGCAAAAAATAAATTTTCTTTTACTATAGGGTTGTTGTATATCAAATGCATGATGTGTACATTTGAAATATCAAATTCCCAACCTCCAAAAATTGGTTGGATGGGGTTATTAAGTGCAAAAATCAAACTTTTTAGAACATGGCGTTGTCGCATATCAAATGAAAGCTCATCTACTCTGTGTAACATATATCATACTTCCGATCTAAAAAAATGTAGGCGGATGAGGTCATTAAGTGTAAAAAGCGAAAAATTCAGAAGGTATGCTTGTCGTATATCAAACGAAAGGTCGTACAAAGAACATTACGAAAGCATCACTTTTACAGGAAAGACCTTTCAATTGTTTTACAAACAATTGAGATACTAGTTGTATATATTTTTTTTTTTTCATCCAGCATTTGTTTAACATGGTCTCCCCTCGTTTCTATTGGAGTTATCAAGACCAAACATGGACCATTGGTAGACCTCATCATGAAGTATTACCAGATGAGGCTGTGTAGGATTTCATCATCCCCTTTAGAAGTTATCTCCCTTTTTTTGGTTTTATTCGACATGGCCCCCTCTCGTTGTTTTTGAAGATATCATGACCTTATTTGTACAATAGTTAGATCTCATCATGATGTGTTACCATATGAGGCTGCTAAGGATTTCATCATTCCCTATGAGAGTTATGTCCCCTTGAAGCAATTTCTTTCTTTTACATTTTTTTCAAAAAGTATTCAAGATAGAATCCATTTGAAAACGGCAACATGTACAAGACCAGATGGCAATGTTAATTAACATATACAATCATTTTATTGTTAACCCTTATAAGGAGTTATTTCCCTTGAAAAAATATACACAATTTTTGAAAAAATTGTATCTCGAGAACCGGAAGTCGTAGAGACTTGGGACCTTCACCAATATTCTTTAATTCATGTGACCTTTAATTTGCAGTCAAGGTCAAAGGTCACTGAGTACCAAAAAAAATTACGCTGCAATTTCAAGCTTGCATATTAAGAAAACGATAAGAGTTTGCTGCATACTTACAGCGTATAAAATGTTCCTCTCGACGAGTTCTACATTTTATACACTGAGCTCAAAAGAGTCCGACTGTCTCTTCAAAAGTTACGACGGGATGATTCTTAAAAGTATAGTATTGTGAGTATATCTTTTTAAAGGTAACAGATATCAACCTACTATAAACTGCAAAGATGATCAGTAGTTCAAGACCTTCAATTTGAGGTCAATGTAAGGTCATGATGAAATTTCACCTTGACCTTCACATTATACTATGACCTTGACCTTGTGATATTTGAAAGGTCAAGTGGTCCTGAGTTGACTGATGGTAGTCCCATGTCTGTACGACTTCCGGTTCTCAAGATTTGTATTGCATCATATATTTGATGATTAATTGTGACCTTGGTGAACTTTGAAATTGTCCCAATTCTTTTTCTATAATGTTGTCCTTCAACTGTAGATCATTTATCATTTAACAGATTTGAGATATCTATTGTCGTTTTAGAGATAATGCAGTTTGAAGTTTTGCGAGCGGCGGCGAGTATTTCTGAATCATCAAGAGCTTACCACTTAAAATGTTTTAGAAATTGAAGAGGTTGACATAGTTATATGTTTGACCAAATACCAAAAACAATTCCATGGAAAAAAACACCAAAAAATCCTTTTGAAATTTTCAAGTTTTGCATTGACTTTGTAAGTTTCATAACTTCTATTTATATAGTTGATATTGCATCATTATTTGCACTTTGTCAAATGGGGTCATCTGATATATCAAATTGAAGGTCTTAATAAACTCTACTTAAAAATGAAAATTTTAAACCCCCTTTTCATCCCAGGGGGACGGGTGGGGTCATTTAGTGCAAAACATTCAAATTTCTCAGATGGTAAGGTTGTCGCATATCAAATGAAAGAACATAAAGCGTACATTTCAAATTTCAAATTGACGTCTCCCAAAAATGGGTTGGATGGGGTCATTGAGTGCAAAAATTAAATGTTCTTTTAAGGTAGGGTTGTTGTATATCAAATGAAAGGTCATGATGTGTACATTTGAAATATCAAATTCCCGACCTCCAAAAATTAGTTGGATAGGGTTATTAAGTGCAAAAATCAAACTTTCTAGAACATGGTGTTGTTGCATATCAAATGAAAGCTCATCTACTCTGTTCCATATATCATAATTCCGATCTCAAAAATGTAGGCGGATGAGGTCATTAAGTGTAAAAAGCGAAAAGTTTCAGAAGGTATGCTTGTCGTATATCAAACGAAAGGTCGTACAAAATACAAGACGAAAACATCATTTTTACCGGAAAGACCTTTCAATTGTTTTACAAACAATTGAGATACTAGTGTTTTTTTTTTTTCTTTTTTTTTTACTTCCAGCATTTTTTTGGCAAGCCCTCCTACCCCTTTTATTGCAGTTATCAATACCAAATTTAAACCATCGATAGACCTCATCATGAAGTTTTACCAGATGAACTTTTGTAGGATTTCATCATCCCCTTGAGAAGTTATCTCCCTTTTATTGATTTTTTTCAACATGGCCCCCCCTTGTTATTTTTAAAGGTATCATGACTTTATTTGGACAATAGGTAGATCTAATCATGATGTATTACCATATGAGGCTGCAAAAGATTTCATCATCCCCTATGAGAGTTATATCCCCTTGAAACATTTTCTTTCCTTTGCATTTTTCTCAAAAAGTATAAGAGATAGAATCGATTTGACAACGGCAACATGTACAGGAACAGATGGCAATGTTAATAAACATGTACAATTATTTTGTTATTAACCCTTATAAGGAGTTATTCCCCTTGAAAAATTGTACATAATTTTTGAAAAATTGTATTTCGAGAACCAGAAGTCGTAGAGACTTGGGACCTTCACCAATACTCTTTAATTCATGTGACCTTTAATATGCAGTTCAAAGGTCACTGAGTGCAAAAAAAAATTACGCTGCAATTTCAAGATTACATATTATGAAAACGTTAAGACTTTGCTGCATACATACAGCGTGTAAATTGTTCCTCTCAACGAGCTCTACATTTTATGCAATAAGCCCAAACATGTCCGACCGTCTGTTGAAAAGTTACAACGGGATGATTCTTAAAAGTATAGTATTGTGTGTATATCTTTTTAAAGGTAACAGATATCAACCTACTATAAACTGCAAAGATGATCAGTAATTCAAGACCTTCAATTTGAGGTCAATGTAAGGTCATGATGAAATTTCACCTTGACCTTCACATATTACTATGACCTTGACCTTGTGATAGTTGAAAGGTCAAGTAGTCCTGAGTTGAATGGTGCTAGTCCCATGTCTTTACGACTTCCGGTTCTCAAGTTAGATATTGCATCATATATTTGATGATAAATTGTGACCTTGGTGAACTTTGAATTTGTTCCAATTCCTTTTCTATAATGTTGATCTTCAACTGTAGATCATTTATCATTTAACAGATTTGAGATATCTATTATCGTTATAGAGATAATGCAGTTTGAAGTTTTGCGAGCGGAGGCATGTATTTCTGAATCAACAAGATCTTACCACTTAAAATGTTTTAGAAATTAAAGAGGTTAACATAGTTATATGTTTGACCAAATACCAAAAACATTCCATGGAAAAAAACACCAAAAATTCAATTTGAAATTTTCAAGTTTTGCATTGACTTTGTAAGTTTCATAACTTCTATTTATATAGTTGATATTGCATCATTTTTTGCACTTTGTCAAATGGGGTCATCTGATATATCAAATTGGAGGTCTTAATAAACTCCACTTAAAAATGAAAATTTTAAACCCCCTTTTCATTCCAGGGGGACGGGTGGGGTCATTAAGTGCAACCATTCAAAGTTCTCAGATGGGAAGGTTGTCGCATATCAAATGAAAGAACATAAAGCGTACATTTCAAATTTCAAATTGATGTCCCCAAAAAATTGGTTTGATCAGGTCATTGAGTGCAAAAAATAAATTTTCTTTTAAGATAGGGTTGTTGTATATCAAATGAAATGTCATGATGTGTACATTTGAAATATCAAATTCCCGACCTCCAAAAATTAGTTGGATAGGGTTATTAAGTGCAAAAATCAAACTTTCTAGAACATGGCATTGTCGCATATCAAATGAAAGCTCATCTACTCTGTGTTTCATATATCATACTTCCGATCTCTAAAATGTAGGCGGATGAGGTCATTAAGTGTTAAAAGCGAAAAGTTTGAGAAGGTATGCTTGTCGTATATCAAACGAAAGGTCGTACAAAGTACATTACGAAAACATCACTTTTACAGGAAAGACCTTTCATTGTTTTACAAACAATTGAGATACTAGTTTTTTTTTTTTTCATCCAGCATTTGTTTGACATGGCCTCCCCTCGTTTCTATTGGAGTTATCAAGACCAAATATGGACCATCGGTAGACCTCATTATGAGGTATTACCAGATGAGGCTGTGTAGGATTTCATCATCCCCTTTAGAAGTTATCTCCCTTTTATTGTTTTTTTTCGACATGGCCCCCCCTCGTTGTTTTTGAAGATATCATGACTTTATTTAGACAATAGTTAGATCTCATCATGATGTGTTACCATATGAGGCTGCTAAGGATTTCATCATTCCCTATGAGAGTTATGTCCCCTTGAAGCAATTTCTTTCTTTTACATTTTTCTCAAAAAGTATTTAAGATAGAATCCATTTGAAAACGGCAACATGTACAAGACCAGATGGCAATGTTAATTAACATATACACTCATTTTGTTGTTAACCCTTATAAGGAGTTATTTCCCTTAAAAAAATATACACAATTTTTGAAAAATTGTATCTCGAGAACCGGAAGTCGTAAAGACTTGGGACCTACACCAATAATCTTAAGTTCATATGACCTTTAATTTGCACCCAAGGTCAAAGGTCACCGAGTGCAAAAAAAAATTACGCTGCAATTTTAAAATTCCATATTAAGAAAACGATAAGAGTTTGCTGCATACTTACAGCGTATAAAATGTTCCTCTCGACGAGCTCTACATTTTATACACTGAGCTCAAAAGAGTCCGACCGTCTGTTCAAAAGTTACGACGGGATGATTCTTAAAAGAATAGTATTGTGTGTATATCTTTTTAAAGTTAACAGATATCAACCTACTATAAACTTAAAAGATGATCAGTAGTTCAAGACCTTCAATTTATGGTCAATGTCAGGTCATGATGAAATTTCACCTTGACCTTCACATTATACTATGACCTTGACCTTGTGATATTTAAAAGGTCAAGTGGTCCTGAGTTGAATGGTGATAGTCCCATGTCTTTACGACTTCCGGTTCTCAAGTTTTGTATTGCATCATATATTTGATGATTAATTGTGACCTTAGTGAACTTTAAAATTGTCTTAATTCTTTTTCTATAATGTTGTCCTTTAACTGTAGATCATTTATCATTTAACAGATTTGAGATATCTTTTGTCGTTTTAGAGATAATGCAGTTTTAA